>AYEL01083764.1:0-60684 GCA_000484575.1 Olivierus martensii
CTCTGAACACTTCACATTATTTTATGGCCATCCTTTATATAAAATAATGTAGAATATTTGTTTACTAGATAGAAATTGTTTCATGAATAACACTTACGCAATATAAAAAATCAGCTTGGAACATGTCAAACAAAATAGCCAAGGCAATATCAATCTTCATCTCTAAAGTTACATTTACAATTTTACTCGAATTCTCTCCATCAATTTATACTTGGTGTCATTGCATTTATTAAGTTTCAGATTTCGTTGGATAGGCATATTTTTCTATCAAAAGACATAACTTTTGATACTTTGAAAAATTTATTTTCTGCAAAAGATTTCGATAAATTTTCTCATTTCCTTTACGTAGGATGGAAGTGAATATTTTTCGGTTTCAAAGCTGATTTTCCTTTTTTAAAAAATAATTTTCGTCGCATTCTTTATGACTAGTTATTGTTTCAAGAATTTTCTTTCATTGATCGATTGGTAGAGGACGAGAACGGAATCGACTTTGTTAAATTTTTTAACAAAGATCTCCGTTGTTAATTTAAAAAATTTCACCACTCGCTTCATAAAAATCGAAATGACTTTTAAGCATTCGATCGCAATTGATTGAAACATCAGGATTCAAATCAAATAAGAACTTACGGGGATACAGATTTTCATCCAGAAAACAAAAATAATAAATTCAAATTATTTTTTATGGTTCGATTATAAATTCGAGCATCGATTGTTAACAATTATTAGTTACAATATTGTTATATTTTTATATAAGGATTTTTTAAGAAAGCACACAAGTATGTGTACATAGTATTGCCATACTTTCGAAAAATCCCTAAAATATATCAAAAATTGAAAATTCCTTTTCTGCTACTGTCCCAATTAAGCATTTAAATTATGTATTAGTTTATTAGTTTGTTCTTTGAAAATTGTCCCAATTAAGCGGAATCTACTGTATTCCTTTTGTTACTGTATTTGTTCTCATTAATCCATCAGGAACATGTAAGGTGATCTTTGAAAATTGTCCCAATTAAGCAGAATCCACTGTATTCCTTTTGTTACTGTATTTGTTCTCATTAATCCATCAGGAACATGTAAGGTGACTGAAGTTCATCAGTACTGTATATACAGTATTAAAAGCTCTCTGAATTCATTTGTAACCAGTGGGTGGGAGAGATGGAGTTAACAGTTAATCATGTGTCTCTCTAAGCCTGGTTCACACCTAGATTTTAGATATTTAATCGTAAGAACCAAATAGTCCCATTGTTAATTGTGTACCAAGCAAATAAGGACACTGTACAGAAAGCTGTGTACATTGTGTTTTACAGAGAACTCAAGTAGAGGATCAGAACAGCAGATGGATATGTTTTCTATAAATACTGTACATGTATACTATACTGTAAAGTATATAATTTTTTAGAAATGTTAAATTTGGATGCTAAATATAAATGTACTGTATTTTATTAAATTTAATAAATTTGGACTTCATTTTCATTTCTATATTACACGTGTTTTCAATAAACCGCCAACCCTAATTAGCTGCCAAAATCATTTCCCAAATGGATGGTGATGTCTTATTGGGGTTTGACTGTCAAATTTCCAATTTCAGGATGTATATACAATGTCTTGGTAGTCTAAATGGTTAAGGCATCTTCACGTGTTTTCAATAAACTGCCAACCCTAATTAGCTGCCAAAATCATTTCCCAAATGGATGGTGGTGTCTTATTGGGGTTTGACTGACAAATTTCCAATTTCAGGATGTATATACAATGTCTTGGTAGTCTAAATGGTTAAGGCATCAGGACGGTAACCCAAAGTTCCTGGTTTGACTCTAAGCCAAAGCAAATTTTGGATTTCGGGAAATTAGTAAAAATTAAAGTTCAATTATTAAATAACAGATGGCCCATCTTAACCTATAATTAATTAATAATTATTAATTTGGCAGTTAATTCAAAAATTAATCACTAGAGGAAATTTGGCTAGTTATGAGATTACACGATCCTAATAACTCTAAGTAATTGTTGTAAGATACAAAACCAGATATTCAAAACTATATTTAGAGAGTGAAGATGTATTAGAGAACATTTTTGTCTATGTAGTTTATTATTTTGATTGATTTGATTCTATATGCATTGATATGATATTATCTTAGTTTTCAGTTCACATATAAAAATAATATATTACAAAATACTGTTACAAAATTGACATAACAGTTTGAAATAGTTGGAAAAATCATTTGGTTTTATTTCTGGCAAACAAATATTTTTGCTTATAAACTGCTGATACATCTCTCATTTAAACTAATAAAATTAATTTTTAAAATATAGTAGTTATTAAACATTTAAATGATATTAATTTACAAGTAGTTCTGAACTTTATGAGTTAATTTGTTCATGGAGAATATTTTTGCTTATAAACTGCTGATACATCTCTCATTTAAACTAAATAACTACTATATTTTAAAAATTAATTTTATAAACATTTATAATTTAAATGATATTAATTTACAAGTAGTTCTGAACTTTATGAGTTAATTTGTTCATGGAGTGAGCTTGTAAACCATTTTTAAAATCAATTTTCCACAAATATAATGTAAAAAACATGAAATGTTTCTAGGTAAAGGCATGAATTAGAAGTTCTATGTGAATAGAATCTCTAAGATCAACAAATTTCATTATTGAGAATAATTTTATGATGGTTAAAATCAATGATTTATCTATCTGAAGAAATAAAAAATATGGCCTTTAAAATCAAGCAAATTATAATAATAATGAAATTATTGTTCATGGAGTGAGCTTGTAAACCATTTTTAAAATCAATTTTCCACAAATATAATGTAAAAAACATGAAATGTTTCTAGGTAAAGGCATGAATTAGAAGTTCTATGTGAATAGAATCT
Organism: Olivierus martensii; assembly: GCA_000484575.1. Taxonomy (NCBI): domain Eukaryota; kingdom Metazoa; phylum Arthropoda; class Arachnida; order Scorpiones; family Buthidae; genus Olivierus; species Olivierus martensii. The sequence continues at coordinate 2,880 of AYEL01083764.1, forward strand.
CTAAGATCAACAAATTTCATTATTGAGAATAATTTTATGATAGATAAATCATTGATTTTAACCATCTGAAGAAATAAAAAATATGGCCTTTAAAATCAAGCAAATTATAATAATAATGAAATTATTTATGCCATATAAATATTAAAAGAATTTTTATTCTTCATTATTATTGAAAGAGAAGTAGATGATCTTTTTTACAGAGGAATTATTGCCTTAGGGACAATTCAGAAATGAAAATTATTAACAAAATGTACTAATAAAATCATGGTGGCCAGAAGATACACTACTACTTGCTTCTCATCCTGCCATTTTGATTTTCCTGATTTTGTAGAGTTTCTGCTACAAACTCAGTCGTATTGTATAGCTAGATATATGGTTGAAATAACTATTTATGAATATTTAGTATTTTATTTTTGCTATTTATGTTCATATTTTAAAATTTTTTGATACTTCATATTTGTAAAAAATCTTGCAAACCTGGGAACTTGTTAAATAAAATCTCAATCTGATATTTGCATTGTATATAATAACAAGCCAGAGTGCCTGGCATTACTAGGGAATTTTTTCAATATAATAGTGACATCATATATTGATGCCTATTTATAATATCACTATTCATTGTTATATTATAATGATATGCATCAATATTTTATAATGACAACTATTGTTATAGCATGACTATTGTGTTGAAATTATCTTTGGTATCTTGTGATTTATCCCAAAATTATTATTTGGATAATTCTGTAACAATTATCCATGGGGTAAACATAACCTATCCTAAATATTAATGATATATTCCAACATTAAACTTTCTCAGTTAACAAAAATTTGAATAAATCTGAAAGATTAAATATATTTTTATTGCAAGTCCAAAATGTCCCAATGCTGGGGTAATTTTAACTCAGCATACCTATTTTATCCATATGGTTATACAAAGTTACTTTATTAATGCAGGAAATGTTAGAAAATCTTAAATTAAAATTATAAAACTTTCAGAAAAATATAGATAGTATATATGAATAAATATACTTTAGTATAGTAATATTCTTGAATTTTTCAAAATAATTCAGTTTCTCATAATTATTAAATTTTGAAATGTTTTTTGAATTAAATTACAATATAAATTTAATGATTTACCGTATTTGCCGGCGCATAAGACGCACCCTCTTTTTTATACACATTTTTGAAGGATCTTTTTGAATTAAATTACAATATAAATTTAATGATTTACCGTATTTGCTGGCGTATAAGATGCACCCTCTTTTTTTATACACATTTTTGAAGGATAAAACTTTATTACTGATCATCAGGTAATGTTCTTAAAACGTCTGAATAAACCATCTTGGATTTATTACATTTCAATGAACAACAAAGGAATTTAATACATCCTGTTTTAAAAACTGCGTCATTAAATTTAATATAATTTCAACACGTCTCTGGGACAGAAAGGGGGGTTTCCGATCCCCATAATATATACAGAGGATTCCGCTTAATTGGGACACGTTGGGACTAAGCGATTTTGGCCCAATTAAGCGGCTGTCCCAATTAGACGAAGTAATAATAAATTCTAAAATAAAATATATAATTCGTAGCTAAATAATAATAATTAGATTAAGGTTAAATAATAATAATAAGTAGGTTAAATAATAATAATTAGATACCAGTTTTAATGCTTTATTAAAATAGGTACCTAATTATCAGTTTTTTACCGATCTCCTCTGACTTCGTCTTCAACACTGGGCGGCTGATATTCATGCCTCGCCCGCTAATTATAGAAAATCATTGATCTAATGCTTCTTCGACTTCTGGATCCTTTCCATCGCGCTTTCTTTTATATGTTCTCAGAATTTCTTTCTGTAATTCCCACTCCTCACACACCTGATTTTCTTGTTGTAGGAGACGCGCTATGGTAGATTTTAGTTTCTTTCAGCGAGTCTACCATGGCTTGTATTAAATGGCTGGCTTTTAATTTTATCCATCAAAGTAATTTACTCGAAATGTAAAATCATTTCTTGACATCTTGGCAAAGATTTAATAATTTTAAATAAAATCGACACTGTAAATGAATATCGCTAGGTACAGTAATGGCAGACTCTTAAGTAGACGCACACTTGCCAGACTCACCACGACAGATAGATATACTTGCCAGATGCACGACGATAGATAATTAATTTGCATCACACTGATCTTAAACAGACACACTTGCCAGACTCAGGATGATAGATAACTGATTCTCATCACACTAGTGTTGCCAAATACAATATGCACGACGATAGATAACTGATTCTCATCAAGCTAGTGTTGCCGATGATAGATAACTGATTCTCATCATGCTAGTGTTGCCGAATACAGTACTTTTATGTATTATTTATCAACGATGATATCTATATACTTATAAAATACAGATTATGTATGTATGTTACTTTTTTATTTAAAATCTAAAAAAGATATTTAGGATTATGATATAGAGTTTTGTTCAGTATCAGTATGGCATGTCCCTACATCGCCCCTTTTTTTATTTAGCCCTTTTTTTAGGGCCCTAAGGGGCCCAATTTTTATTATTTGCCCCTTTTTTTAAGGCGCTAGGGGGCCCAATTTTTTTAATTTTATGACAATAAATATCAATAGATGGCGCTAAGAGTGAAAGTAAGGGGCAAAAGATAACTTACCTGCATTACTATTACTGGATTTTTTACAAAATTATTTAGCCAATAATTACTATTACTGGATATTTACATAATTATTTAGCCAATACAATTATTTTTGATTATGATACAAGGATACTGTTCAGTATCCATCTGTGTTCAATCAGTACCTTTATATCAAACCTTTTCATTGGATGTTTTATTTTAAATTTTATGTTGAATTTGCAGTTAATCCTATTCTATATCCATAATTATGATTCTGACATATATCTCAAATGAAATTTATTTATATTTTATCACACAAAGATCATCATGACGTAAACTATTAGACCTATATGTTTATCCAATATTACGTAATAATAATAAGTAATATTTAAAATCACACAAAAAGTAGTAATATATACAAATTTTTTATTTGTTGTAATTTTAAATGAATTTTATTTATTGTAAATTAAATGAAATGAATTTAAATGAATTAATGAAATTAATTCATTTAATTTCATTTAAAATTACAACAAATAAAATTTCATTTAATAATGGATTAATTTCATTTAAAATTACAACAAATAATCATCAATTTCATTTAAAATTACATTAATTCATTTAAAATAACAACAAATAATTTATTTAAATTAATTTCATTAATTCACGTAATTTCATTCACGTATTTTGAGTCTCTTCCCCTTCGAAATTTTTTATAGTGCTATGCGTATATTTGGCCCTTTTTTAAGGCCATAGGGGGCCCAATTTTTATTTATTTTATGACAATAAATATCAATAGATGGCGCTAAGTGTACAAGATCTCCATTTTATTGTCAAATCTATTCTTATGCCACATCATGGTCATGATATAATTATGTATTTCAACCGAGCATTATAATAATATAAAATTATATGTAAAAATTTAAATGTTGTCCACACATTCGCTTAAAATTCAGTATCCAGCATTTCCTGAATGGCCACGCCCATTTTTAACATGGGCAAAATAATTAAATTCTTGGATAAATTAAATAAAGAGCCAAGCACGTGTTAAACAAGTGCTGATTTTTTCACGTGTGCAGGCCTTTTGTACTATGCCAGGAGTCTCAAACTCTAGGCCATATGTTCATTTGACATTTTCGACTTGTTTCGAGGTCCCTGTCAGTATATAAAATTTTACGACGAAATTTTTCCTCACCCTGTATAATGCATAAACAAACTAAAACTTTCCCTTGAATATTAAACTCTCATACTATTTCTTTTCCTTTGATATGCCGTATTTTTTATTTATTCTTTTAACTAAAATAAATTAAATCTGTCTTCTATTTATAGAATTTTTTGAAGTAATATAAAGGATTTAATAATTAATTATCTGATCAAATCCAAATTTTACCGTTGTCAATTTGAAATTCTCCAGTTAAAAATAACGATTTTTGTAGAATAGCAAATATTTTTAAAATAGTATAGAATTACAGTTGGATTTATGTGAATAAGAATTAATAAATATATTTTTTAAAAGACTGTTTCTATGTTAATTTAAACTGATCCACTCTTTAATAATTCTTTTGAATGAATGAAAATGATTTGCAATTTATTATTAAGATATTTTTTAAGATTACAATCATAATAGTACTAGAGTACTACATACAGAACATTAATCATAGACCTCATTTACTAGAAAAACAGAATTCTTTTGTTGTGAACAATTTTTTGTTATGCAAACAACAAACCTCAACTTCAAATTCGTCAAACATTCTTAGGTGAATCTGATTTTTTTTCAACCTTAAATAATTAGATTTAATGCTTTATTTAATTTTATTTCGTCTTTGATCTGCAATTTAAAAATTTACATATTATTTCGGACAGAATATTTAATCAAGTGTTAATTATTACAATTTATTTAACTGGATTGAAAGTAAAAAATGTATTTTCTCATTATCGAATTTATTCTACCTATTTAAACACTAGTTAAACCGTAAGTTAATTATTATAATTTTAGATATAAAATTTAAAAATACTGTTTTAATCAATTTAAAATTACCAATCATTTTTTTCGTTTGCTTTATATAGAATGTATTAATAAGACATTAATTAGAATAACCAAATACAATATACTGTAAATAAATTTCGTCTTTGATCTGCAATTTAAAAATTTACATATCATTTCGGACAGAATATTTAATCAAGTGTTAATTATTACAATTTATTTAACTGGATTGAAAGTAAAAAATGTATTTTCTCATTATCGAATTTATTCTACCTATTTAAACACTAGTTAAACCGTAAGTTAATTATTATAATTTTAGATATAAAATTTAAAAATACTGTTTTAATCAATTTAAAATTACCAATCAACTTTTGCATTTTTTTTCGTTTGCTTTCTATAGAATGTATTAATAAGACATTAATTAGAATAACCAAATACAATATACTGTAAATAAAATACTGTTTCTTCAAAGTTTAATTTTTAATGCTATCATATTAAACAGAAGAATTTCTAAGAAAATTATTGTTTAATTAAATTAGTCTTTAGTTATTTTAAAATCGTAAGAATTTTCTCGTTTCAGTAATTTTCCATTTTCCAGGAATATAAAAATTTATAGCAGTGGGTGATCGGTTAACGAACATAATCCGTTCAAAGACAATGTTCGTTATCCGAATTGTTCATTAACTGATCATTGATTTATCATAGGTTTTTATGGGAATTTGATTAATTCATTCTGGAGATCCTGATTTACCATAGGTTTTTATGGGAATTTAATTAATTCGTTCTGGAGACCAAGACAATATTCGTTATCCGAATTGTTCGTTAACCGATCATCGATTTACCATAGGTTTTAATGAAATCATTAATTCGTTCTGAAAACCTAAAAAAATAAATAAAAAATTATATAATTTCTTACTACGTTTATTTGTATGTAATGTAACAATAATATATACATACATAATCTTGCATTTTCATTTATATGATTATTCAGTAATATAAAAACCAAAACGTACATCCACAGTTTTGTATTTTCATCTATCTTGTTTATTTTCCGTTTGTGGGACGTTAAAGAATCTGTTCAATGTCGTTTTTTTTTTTTTTATCTTTTCTGGATTTTCGGAAGTGATTAATAGCATTGTCTTTGTAAAGATCCCTAAGCCTACTGACCTCAACCTGATATGGGGGTCATTCTATGACTAAAAACTTGTAAAATCTCTCTCTTACCTTCTTTAATACCGTAAATCTTTGATTTGTGTTAAGTTATCTCCGAGTTCATTTTAATCGGAAAAAACTACTGTTCTCCCATCTTAACCATAACTCCAGGAACGCGCAAGACCCTAACTAAGCCTGTCATTCCGTTAGGTTAGAGCCACTTTATCATCATAAGATATTTTTATTTGACGGCGGCCACTTATAGAGCTCATCATAGGCTGGCCAACACCCATGATAGGGTCAACCGGATGGTTGAAGACATACGTACATACATAGTTTTGTATTTTCATCTATCTTCTTAATTTTCCGTTTGTGGGACGTTAATTTACACGAGTCTTATTCTGCAGATTAAAACAGGCTTTAATCTGCAGATTTAGCTTGTTGCGCCGTAAATCTTTGATTTGTGTTAAGTAATCTCCGAGTTCATTTTAATCGGAAAAAACTACTGTTCTCTCATCTTAACCATAACTCCAGGAACGCGCAAGACCTATCTAAGCCTGTCATTCCGTTAGGTTAGTTAAGCCACTTTATCATCATGAGATATTTTTATTTGACGGCGGCCACTTATACAGCTTATCATAGGCTGGCCAACACCCATGATAGGGTCAACTGGATGGTTGAAGAAAGACGTTCAACGGACTGGGCCAGACCGCTCCTTAAAAATTGTAGGAGTGGATCCGGATCCTCAGGATTATAAGCCACAGCTTTACCACGCGGGCCATCCGGCCGTCTTGTCATTCCGTCAGTACGCGTGTCCCATAGTTTGTTCTATGAAGTATTCGTTATCCGAACATAAAAATCTTTCGCGAGAGTGTTCGTTATCCGAACTGATGGTTAATCGATTAGCACTGTATAGTCATCACATAGTTTATTGTAAATCTTATTGCAGTTTGGACAACAATATATATGATAATCCAAGTAAAATAGAAAAGTTAATTTATTTAGTATTATACAATAATAAATTAATTGTTAATTTATTTGTTATTTTATAAAATAAATACGGTAATCAATATACTGATTAAGAAGAAAATCACAGATTTCAATAAATATATCCTAAGATTAAATTTAATAATTTAATATTCGTTATAATTATAATATTTGATAGATTTTCTATAAATATAAGAATGAAGGATTAAAATGGTATTTTAATTTTTAATAATATATATTAGATAATGATAATTTCTTTAAGAAATATTTATTTTCATTTACCTTCAGAAAATTGTCTATTATTTATTGCACAATCTCTTACATCACCATTACATTTCTTACTTTTCAGCTGTTTTTTTAAAGATTTGGCTACAGACATATTGTCCAAAGTATCTGTAAAAATACAGAACTTAATTTTTAAAATTCTAAAATAAAACTATTTAAATAAATTAATGAGTAATGATGTTATTTGACAAACAAAATTAATTTAAAAATTAAAATAAATTAATAATCAATTTATAATACCAGTATTATAAATCACTTATAGTAAATAATTAATTAATAATGAAAACAAATATACGGATTATCAATAATAGATAATCCATTAACAAAATCAAAGCTAAAATATAATTATGTTAATTATTTTATAAATGTATTAAATACAGACAGTATCTGAGTTATGCAAATGGATCATTCCATGAAACCCTATGTAATTTGAATCATACATAAGTCAGAGCATTTAATTCAGGGGTGGCCAGTCTTTTAAAGACATGTGGTGTATATTTAAAATAATTGAATTAAATAATTATGCTACTGAACATTTACATGACTGAGTGAATAATGAAAATTCATAGCCCTAACCACTGCATATAAAACTTCAAATTTGGTATATGAGTTAGCATCACATTCAAAAAAATAATTTGAAATTTTTTTTATTTAAACAGTCCAAAAAATTTGAAAATTTAAAATAATGATATCCAATGATATCAATGGATGGTTCAATATCTGTTAGCAGTTCAATTATTTTAAAAATATACTTTTTATTATTAGGTCTATTTTTATTATTAATCTTAAATTTATTTCTTTTTTGATTAAAATAGTTAATAATAAACTATTATTATTTAAATTATTTAAGAAACTAATGTCTTGAAATATTAAAATGAACAGTCTTCACAGTTTACATGATATTTACCAGTCAAACTAACTTTGAAATCTTTTGCGATTTCTATTTAAACAGTTTTTTTCAAGCATAATCCTTTATTTTTGACAGCTATTTTCAGAGTTATTTGTATATAAAAATAAAAATTCTTTTCTATATGATAGTTAGTACATTTAAAAACATTTCAATATATGGAGAGGTACTCCTGAATCCAGTTAATTGAAGTTCAGAGAAATTGTCGCATCTCCAGACTGAAGAATCAGGAGTTGTTGCCCTCCAAGGGATTAGCAACTAAAGGCCACAAGGTGAAACCCTTAGTAATAAATATGGTAGAGTGCATAAATGGCATGAATATGGAATGGGAACAGTGTGACAAAGCCAATGAATTTACAATCTCAGGAAAAAAAAATTTCACAATTTTTGATTGCTCCATGTATAAACTGACTTTCCTTCAAAATTTTTCCTAAATAAAACAGTTCACCTTATAAATCAATAAAAGTGGTATTTTTAAATTCTGGATATTTAAAAGTGAAAAATCAATATTTATGAATGCAAATATTATGATCAGCCTATAAGAAAATATACTATAACTTCTCTATAAAACAATTATTAATTTTATTATTATAGAAATGCATTGCATAAAAAATAACTTTATTCTATTCTGCATATTTCTGTATACAAAAATTTGGTTTTAATAATTTTAATTGAAATAAAAAAAATCCAAGCAAATTTTATTAAAAAAATGCATTGTCTATATAATGCATGTCATATACACAAGAATCAAAATATCCATGTAAAAGATAAAATTTATTATTTCAGTGTTAGAGAATATTCTATTTATAATTCTGTTCAGTTGAAAATTACCTTACCACAAATATTTTTTCCTCTTGCTACTACAGATTTTTTTTTTTGAAGGAAAATTCCTAAAAGGAAATTCTAAGAAGTAAATTTTTTATAATTTTTCCTACAAATATTAATTTAACTTATGTGACAACTCAATGACAATTTTGATATGGATTGTAATTATCAATCTTGGATAATATTAATTTTCCCAAATGGTGAAATTCTGATACATTTAATGTCATAAATTGTTCTAATTTATATTAGTTCTAAAAAAATTATAATTTAATTTATAAATAATATAAATTAGAACAATTTATGACATTAAATGTATCAGAATTTCACCATTTGGGAAAATTAATATTATCCAAGATTGATAATTACAATCCTTAGTATAAAAACTAGTTATTTTTAAACAGAGATATTTATAAATTAATTTATAATTTATAAATATCTCAGTATAAAAACTAGTTATTTTTAAACAATCTGTTGTGAAATCCTGAAACATTTAATGTCATAAATCATTCTAATTTATATCATCTTTAGGAAATATCAGGTATCTGCTGAGTATATCAATAAATATCTGTCATTTATTTATTTATTTCTAATTCTCTGATTTCATATTAAAACTAAACACAATATTTTTCACTCCTGATAGTCTAAGATCTTTTCTGAATTAGTAATCTTCCAGAAAAGTTAAAGCAGTTAAAACAAATAGATTCTCCAGAAAGTAATAAAAATCAATAAGAGTGAGCCATTTTATTCAGTATTGTGTTTTGAACATAGTGAAGCACTCCTAATTTATATATTCATTAATGTGAATTTTTTCATTGAGAACTTGTTTATATTCATTAATGTACAGAATATGCAATTAAATTTAAAATGATAACTACAGCAAGTAAAAGAATTATCTTCTTTTACTTGTTCCTACTTAAGGTGGCTTTTTTAAACTGAAAGATCTTTAGCAAATAAATATATCAATCTTTTGCTTGAACTTATGCTGTTGTATTGTAATTATCTTACAAGTAATACTATGCTCAATTTAAATTTTTGTATATATGTTTTGTATGCATTGCATTGCTTCATCAAAAATGACATCAAAACCACACATTGCAATGAAAAGTCTGCCAAAATAAATAATTAGTTAACAAGAAATTAATCAAACTTGAACATTAAATTAAGTTGTATATGAAATGCTTTTGTATTATTATTATTTCAATTGAAAGAATATTGAGATAATGATAAACATAAAAACTAATGAATTCAAAAGATGCACTAATAGAAATAACAAGCAACATTTATGACAATATAAAAATAAGTTAAAGTAAATTTCTTAATGCAATGATGTTTGAAGATGAGAAGTATCAAAACATTAAAGATCTTTTATGATGTATACAATATTTACTTAGAAAGAATATATTAAATTCAAAGTTATAAAATGGATAACCTCACACTTAAATAGTAAATGAGTTCTTTTAAACCAAATTGATTATATTATTTGAATGAAAATCCAATGGTTGAAAACATGATTTTGTTTTAAAATATGTTTTTCAATCCATTAACTGAAATATCATGAATATTAAATTATTATGATCTTTTTAATTTTAAGAATGGAATCTGGCAATGAAATAGAATAAAAATCAGAGAGCTTTCATACAAAAATTTCTAATATATTATTATTACAAATGTAGACCATTGATATTTTTATGCATAATTGGAAAGCACATGAATGGTGAAAATATATGTAACAATTTAAGAAAATAAATATAACTAATAAAAAATATTTTAGATATCTAGTTTATATTTTATTTTTTTTTTAAATTTACTTCATTTAAATTTTTGAAATTTTCCTCATCTTATTACTTATTTTAATTATTAGTTTTCCTCATCATTCTTTTATATAACTGCAACATTTGATATTACTATAATCTGACTTAAGATATATCTATATCTTATTTCAACATTTGATATCAATATAATAAGATATAGATATATCTTATTATATTGATATCAAATGTTGCAATTGTAGAAAGTTCTCTAAATTCATCTAAAATTCTTATATTTTTAAATGAAGCATTTAATTATTATTAACAATTATTACAATAAGCATCTAATAATCAAATTTTTACATAAAGTTCAATCTGTAAAACTTATAACAACAATATAATTTAATAATCATTAATTAGTTTCTGAATTTTATTACTGCCATTATTATTAAAAAAAATTATATATATATATTTTTCTCACAAAACAAACAAACTCAGAAACAAATAATAATAATTAAACAAGAAATAATCATAGGTAATGATTATTTTTTGTTTATGTTATCATCTTTAATACTATGTAATAAGATTTAAATACAACAGATATTCTTTTTGTTGTTCTAGGTACTGAAAAGTGACTGTTAAAAAGTACTGTTATTAAAGATAAATTTTCATTGTTTTAATCCTATTAAGAGAGTTCATTTATTATATTTTTCTATATTTTATAGTCTGTATATTAAGAGCTTATCCAAAAAAAAAAATTGTCACATGGTGTCAATTTTTAAACCAACAACAGCAAAGATGAAAATATTGCTTAGTTCCTATTTTAGCAATATTTATTAGCAATTAACAGAAAGTCTGAACAAAATAGAATGGCCATCAGTTAATTAACATTTACTAATTGTCCTATGAATATTATCTATCGAAACAAGGATAATTTGTATAATTCAATGTCATCATAGAAACTATTTAGAAGAAATTTAATTTGTCCAGAAATATAACAAATTTTTCCACAATCATAGAAATTAAAGAAGAGAATCAGAAGTCCATCAGTCTTCACTTAACTCTTATAATACATAGTCTACTTTCACATGATATTTTTATGCATTTTAATTGTCATCCATCATAATATTCTAGTCAGACTATATTTTTTAAATGTTTACAATATAATAAAAATAATTATCTTTAAAATTCTAATAGCTGATTGATTTACTTTTACTCACATTCTTACTTCATTTAATAATGATTTAAAATATTTTAATATTAGTGAATCATTTTCATTGAATTTATTATTATATGAATTACAGTTATATTGCAAATATAAATATTATCAAAATTTTAGTAAAAGAAGCAATGTTATAGGAAGTTCTTGTATTTAAAATATTCATGACCATTATAAATACAATAATCTCTCTTCCTTAACAATAAATTGATTTTTCATGTCTCAAACTTAAATATTCTTCATTGTAAATCAAAAACAATTCAAACGAAGAAAATAGAACTTACTAGAGCTCTTTCATCATTGACAAAACTATTTGATATTCACTTCTCATTTGTTGAAAACAAAGGGAAAACTAAGTATACAAACTGTAATATATTTAGGATAAATTCATTGGAAAAAATAATTAATTAAAAAATTTAATAAGATAATTGCAAATTGAAAAAAAAATTTTATTAGTTAATATACCAAAAGTATTGTCCATAGTCTGCTTAACAAGTATATGATTATCTTCATCAGATTCTTGACCACCATTACCATTATGTTTAACTTCATTTTCTTCTAGTGGGACAAATTCATAAAATGGGCCTAAGATGTCCATGAAATCAGCAACACTTTCAGTATATGACATAGTTTCTACAATCTAAATTGAAAGATTTGTTTAAATATTTTTATAATAAAAAGTTATATTTAGTGTGTAGATTTTAACATTTTTAAATCATTAGTAATTTAATATTTATGTAATCTTACTTTTTTTAATTCGTCTACATAGTGCTCCATAGCTTCCTCTTTTGGCATATTTCCCAGACTTTTCCATGCTTCCCTAATAAATTAATTTATGCAATATATTCTATTATATTAAAAATGCTTTATATGTTTATAATTTCAAAATATTTACCATTTTGCTTTATTGACAATATCCCAAAAACTTGGTTTAGCTGATGTACAAGGGCCTTCTGTAGCTTGTTTATAATATGAATAAAATTTTAACATCAATTCATTTGAAGGTTGAAAAGAACCTACAATTATATAAGTTTTATAATTATTTATGGAAAAACTTATGACAACATTAATTAAATATTTTATTGTGTCTAGAATTTAATAATAGATTTAATATTTTCTAGATTAAAAATAACAGTTCATTATTTTTTTCAGTTCAATTATTTACAAATTTCTTTTGTCAGCTAAAAATGAAGTTTCATAAATCGCCTTAAACTTCCTTAAAGATTAATACTGATTTTCTTTTGAATTACAGTATTACAGTTATATAAAAATAATAATTGAAGAATATTTTTCTCATTATTAATCTCTAGAAGTTTTAATAGTTTAACATAATAAAAATAAGTTTATTGTTAAATAAATGCAAAGAAGACTTCTAACCAACATTAATGAAAGATATTTGGTCACTATAGTTTTCTAGATGTTTTGGTTTTATAGCTAAATTACATTTAAAATGGATGCAAGTAATTGTATAAAATACAAAATAAATATTTTATATTAATTATAAATCACATAGTATATAATACTGGACCTATATACTACAATAAAGTAAATAAACTAGCTTTTTAGACCACAAAATGCATTTTATTAAAGAAAACATACTTGTCTTTCATCAATTCCACTCTCAAAATACTGTATTTTCAATTCAAATATCCAAGAACCATACACTAAGTCAGTGTGAAGAAGTTAAACCACGAAATTTTTTGAAAATAATCATAAAATAAATATTGTTTTTACTAGCTTAATTTTTTGTCCTTATTTTATTATATTTTTGTCCATCTCTAGTTACATTCTCTCTAGTATTTCTTATTCAAATATTCAACAGTTCACTATGCTTAATGGCTATAGATCTAAAAAATTATTTTATTTTAGAGTCTAAACAGAATAAAATAATATAAAAATAATAATCCAAAATCCCAATTACAAATATATAAACTTTATATTATAACTAAAAACCACTTTAGAAAAATAAGCTGAGCTAGACTATTGAGAAAACAATTATTATTAATGGTAACATATGTTGTCACATATACATCAAAAAATATTAAATGCATTCTACATTGGTTATAATATTAATTAAAACAATGTAAAATTACTTAATATAAAAAAATATCTACAATAAACTAAACTCCTAACTTTACTGTATAGTAAGTTTTCTCCTATAAAAATCGTCATACATGATGTTATAGACTTTAAGCCAATAACAAAGAGAAATATCACTTACTTCTTCCTATTTTAATGATGTTTACTAGAAATTAACAGAATAAAATAGAATGGTTGGTCAGTTAATATACACAATAGAACTATTAGATGTTAATTATGTATTCAAACAAGGATAATTTGTAGAATTCAGGGCCATCATAGAAACTGTTTAGAAGAAAATTTTAATTTGTCACACATGATGTTATAGTCTAAGCCAATAACAAAGAGAAATATCACTTACTTCTTCCTATTTTAATGATGTTTACTAGAAATTAACAGAATAAAATAGAATGGTTGGTCAGTTAATATACACAATAGAACTATTAGGTGTTAATTATGTATTCAAACAAGGATAATTTGTAGAATTCAGGGCCATCATAGAAACTGTTTAGAAAAAAATTTTAATTTGTTCAGAAATGTAATAATTTTTTATAATCATATAAACACAATCAGGAAATCAAAAATTCATTAGTATTCACTTTAACTTATAATATAGCTTCTCCCATTATGTGATATTTTCACATATTAATTGATCATTCTATTCTGGTCAGACTACTTTTAAATTCTTATAATCCAATCAAAATAATTATTTTTAAAAATCTGGTACCCAACTGATTTATTTTTACTCAAATGTTTAGTTCATTTAATAATAATTTAATTGATAATAAAGGCCCTTCATTAACTTTGTTATTTTTAAAATATTAATGAACATTGTAAATAATCTTTCATTCTTCATGATGAATTGATTTTCCATGTCTTAAATTCAAATTATTCTCCAACATAAACCAAAAACAAGCAAAACTTACTGTAGTTCTCTCATCACTGACAATACTACTAGACAAATACTTGCTTTAGATTGGTTGAAAACAAAGGGAAAACTAAATATACAGAATATAAGTGATTTGGAATTAAATATCTATAACCACCAATATTTACAATTTTTCATGATTCACCAAAATTTTAGCAACTTTAACATTCATATCATCTTTTGTGTTATAGTAGTGGAAAAAATTGTTGCATCAGAACCATAATCTATTGAATCATATACCATAGCAATTCTGTCATTTATTCATTATGAATATTTAACCCACTGAATAGTATGATTGGTTCAGAAGATTGAAGACAGTTGTTGGCTGTGTGTTTGTGCATTCTTAAGTGATTTTGCTATAGGGAGAACTCCTTGGAAGAAGAGTGTATGTGTTGCACTGAATAAGGAAGGATATTCTATTAAAAATATTACATAGAGAGTTGGATTTTTAGTCTACACATTTATTCATTCACACAATTCATAGTTGTCACATTTAATTTTCTTAAGATATTAACTTAATTAATTTTTGTTTAAACCAATGTTTATTATGGATAACATATTAAGCTTGTTGTTGTGTATTAATTTAGCTATTTATTGAATCAAAAAGAATTTTTATTATAAAGTACTTTCAAATATTAATCCATCATCAGTAAACAAGTGATTTTGCTATAGGGAGAACTCCTTGGAAGAAGAGTGTATGTGTTGCACTGAATAAGGAAGGATATTCTATTAAAAATATTACATAGAGAGTTGGATTTTTAGTCTACACATTTATTCATTCACACAATTCATAGTTGTCACATTTAATTTTCTTAAGATATTAACTTAATTAATTTTTGTTTAAACCAATGTTTATTATGGATAACATATTAAGCTTGTTGTTGTGTATTAATTTAGCTATTTATTGAATCAAAAAGAATTTTTATTATAAAGTACTTTCAAATATTAATCCATCATCAGTAAACTACTTACTGATGATGGGTTAATATCTGAAAGTACTTTATAACAAAAAGATTACCAGAAAGATTTTATAAAAAATCTTTCTGGTAATCTTTATAATAAAAAATCTTTTTGGTTTTGGAAAATAAACTTGTTATTGTATATTGATATGTTATCATATTCTTTATCCAAGTTAACACAGAAATAGTACAGATTTATATATGAAAAAATTGCAAATTGGACACACAAAATTTAAATATATAATTCTGATTCATTTCTAGAATGTCACAATGTAACTCTTTTCACTGAAATATCTATTCATATTTTCACCGGCCTTTGTTCTGTAAAACTTTGATAAAATAAACATAATGTTTAAGAAATTTTGAAATATTTTGCAGTTTCTTGTCAATCAGATTAAGTAGTTTCATTGTATTTTAATTTGATAATAATGTCTACAAAAGAAGCCGGTAACATCTCAGCAGGCTTCTTTTGTAAACATTTGATTCGCCTGTCATCCATCAATTTTATCATTCTGATTGAGAATACCAAATATTTGGCATTTTTAATATGTCAAAAATTATCCTGTCCATAAAATTTTTAATGCATTCATTAAAAATATTAAATTATAAATAAAACAAATATTACAAGTGAAAATATTTAAAATTTTCCAAATAATATAAGTTACATAAAATTTTCATTAGCTTTATAAAAAAAATTGCATTTTTTGTAAACCTGTAAACAGGTTCAACCACTAGTGATAGTGCTAGTAGAGTATACTGTTTACTTTATTATTAAATTCTATTAATCTGTAAGGAACTATTCATTTGTAAAATTGTAAGGAACTACTGGTAATTGTTTAATATGTTGTATTGATACATTATTAAAAATAATAACTTTTAATGTATATAAAGAATAATTTATTAAATAAATAAATAAAATTAAGTTAGCTTTAAATTACATTAGAATTTGCAAGTCCTAAGTTTAAAAAATTCTACAATTATAATATATACACACAGGCATTTTCTGGTTTACATACATCCAACTTTTGTATATTTCCTATAATTTTTTGAGATTAAAAAAATAAATACTGAATTTTTGTGAGTTACAAATTAATAATTTCTTACAAAATACTCCACTAGCACCATCCTTAGTGATTGAACCTGTAAACAGGTTTACAAAAAATGTAAACCTGTTTACAGGTTTACATTTTTTGTAGGTTTTTCATTAGGTTTACAAAAAAATTTTTTTTTGTAAACCTAATGAAAGTTTTATGTAACTTATATTATTTGGAAAATTTTAAATTTTTTCACTTGTAATATTTGTTATATTTATAATTTAATATTCTTAATGAATGCATTAAATATTTTATGGACAAGATAATTTTTGACATTAAAAATGTCAAATATTTTGTTTTCTCAATCAGAATGATAAAATTGATGGAGAAAACATAATAATAATAAGTAAAAATATAATTATTATTATTATTATTTTATTATGAATTTTCATAAAATCAGTGGAAAAACAAATTAAAAATATGATTATTATTATTATTTTATTGAAATATAAAATAAAAATGTTTTTTATAAGAGTTATTAGATTATGAGGAATGGAAACAAAATAAAATAAACAATATGGGAAAATATAATAATAAAATATTGTATGTTGATTTATATCAAAGAGTTTGATTAGTTGGCTTATTTATGTTGCATATATTTTTTATTGATTTTAAAATACTATATTACTGTTGCAATATTTTTCTATGTGACTTTTCAAAGTGTTTTCTGTAAGGGAAAGATATGTATCATAATCTTGAATGTTGTGAAGTTATAAATTAAGTAAATACTTTACTTCAAACAGTCCAAAAATTTCTTAAAAAAAAATTATTTTTCCAACTTATATAAATTCAATTTACATAAAACATCTCAATCCTAATTATTTATGTAGAGTAAGGAATAATTATACATATAATCATTTACAAGAAGCACAGTGGTAAATACAACCAAAGAATAAATTTAATATATATTGAGCAGCATGATATATAAAACAGATACTAGCATTTAATGTTTTTCAATTCAATTTTGTATTTTGCTATATAAACTACATTGTATGTTTTATTTCAATTTTTCATTAAAATGCTATGCAAAACATTAGTAATACATCAGAAATGAATAAAAAAAGTTTAATAAATTATTGAAAACTTCTTTAAAAATATTTTCTATTTTCAAAAATTTATTCAAGCATATCTTACAGAGTTAAGGATATTTTAAAGTTTTATCAATATATTTCAAAATCTGTATAATGGATATGATATAATGAATCGGATATCTATGACTTGCCAGTGCAATGATGGATATGATCAATAGACCAGGAATGGATTCTTCCTGAAAAAAATAATTGCAACCTGATTTGGTTTTGATCCTAGATCTTTCTGATGGAAAGCCACTCTACCAAATAGCTATCTATTCAATGTCATATTACATCACCATAAAAAATTAAAAATTTAATATAAACTTATAAAATTTTGATATTATTTTCTGTTCAAAAAGATTTAAAATAAAAAATTAATGTTTAGACATCATTTAGAAATATGACAAATATATTGTATATTGAATTTTATGCAACATTGTGTATTATATATTGTATAAAAATTTATATAATTCTCATATATAATCATAAGAATAAGATTTGCTGTCAAATTTAAAAGTTTAGAAATAATTTTCTCAAAGATCTTCATTTATTGTAAATGAAATCATTATTAACAATATTGAAATTTTACTATAGACTGATAATTATCTATGTAAGAATAAAAACATTTCAGTAAAGTAATTAATGATGAATTATTAACATAGGTAGTGTTTTCATTTACCATTTATTTCTTTTTGGATATACTTGACTTAGTCCAATTTTTTAAACACTATTTTTTGCAACTCTAATGACCTCCCATTAATTAAATTAACTTTCTTATTTAAATTCTAAAAACATTCCTTTATTTAAAATTTAAAACTTCCTTAAACTTTCTAAAAAACTACAACTTTACGGCTATATTCGAATATGCATTTTGGCTGTGTCTTTCCTTCTCAGCCCTCTTCAGTTCTAATAGCTGTACAAAAAATATGCAAAATTAAAAATTATAACATTCATTACAACAACAAATCTTCCACATCGATAATGTTTAACATTCTTTCTCATTTTCTAATTTAAAACCGTTTTAATGACATTTTTTATAAAGTTCCTATTTGATTTTATTTCTTTCAGGAGACATCTCAAATATTCTTTTTTATCATTTATATTTTATTACTATATCAACATATTATTTCAATTTATTTTAATAAAAATTTTTCTTGATTTTCATTTTTCTAGAAATATCTAAATATTTTTCCATCTTTAACCAAAAA
Source organism: Olivierus martensii (assembly GCA_000484575.1). Taxonomy (NCBI): domain Eukaryota; kingdom Metazoa; phylum Arthropoda; class Arachnida; order Scorpiones; family Buthidae; genus Olivierus; species Olivierus martensii. The sequence goes on from AYEL01083764.1 coordinate 21,955, forward strand.
AATGACTGTTCTTCTAGAACTTTCTATCAAGAATCCTCATTACAATCACTTTTTTATTTTAAACCAATGCTGCCCTCTAGGGAAAAATATTGCTCCACCATATATTCAGTATCCCTAAACCATTTTTATTTTCCCTAGAGGGCAGCATTGGTTTAAAATAAAAAAGTGATCATAATGAGGATTCTTGGTAGAAAGTTCTAGAAGAACAGTCACATTTTTTTTGGTTAAAGTTGGAAAAATATTTAGATATCTCTAGAAAAAATGAAAACCAAGAAAAATTTTTATTGAAATAAATTGAAATAATATCTTGATATAGTAATAAAATATAAATGATAAAAAAGAATATTTGAGATATCTCCTAAAGGAAATAAAATCAAGTAGGAACTTTATAAAAAATGTCATTAAAACGGTTTTAAATTAGAAAATGAGAAAGAATGTTAAACATTGTTGATGTGGAAGATTTGTTGTTGTAATGAATGTTATAATTTTTAATTCTGCATATTTTTTGCATGGCTATTAGAACTGAAGAGGGCTGAGAAAGAAAGACACAGCTGAAATGCATATTTGAATATAACCGTAAAATTGTAGTTTTTTAGAAAATTTAATTTAAGAAAGTTTTAAATTTTAAATTAAAGGAATGTTTTTAGAATTTAAATAAGAAAGTTAATTTAATTAATGTAAGGTCATTAGAGTTGCAAAAAATAGTGTTTAAAAAGTCAAGTATATCCAAAAAGAAATAAATGGTAATTGATGATGATTTATTGATTTATATGAATTGCTATTTTGATACTCTATTTATAAGTAAGTACAGTAAAATTATATCCAAAATCTGGAAATTGTAAAATTGGAAAGCATGCAATCATGATTATAATGTTTTCAAATCAAGCAATCACTTTTTATATTCAATATTTATTGGAAATGATAAAAGATATGTCATTAATTTTAGATATAATTCTAATTGCATTTTAATGTTCTTAGTTACTATATAATATTTTTAATAAAAGTCTGAAAAATCAAATTACAGTATATAATGAAAATCTTATTAAATAACATTTCATGTAGGGTTTTCCTTATTCACTATGCTTGATTATTTCTTTATTTAATGATAAATTTAGTTACAAAAAGTCATTTTTCTTGAACCTAGGCATTTTGAATGAATTTTCTTTGTAATTGAGATATCTGACAAAACTCCTTTAATAAGAAATGTATAAAACAAGAGTTCCATTAGTAAATGAATATAACCATAAGAAAAAATTTTGTACTTAATTCTTTATATAGTTTTATATTTGTAGCAGGATGTGTTTGTATAATCTCCTTTAATAAATCGTGAAAAATGAATTGTTTAATAATCTCAGTTTGTCATACATAATTTTCATATTAGCTTACCTTTTCTTTCTTTTGTTTGATTTATTAAACCATGGTGGATCCATAAGGATAACATCAAATGCATTTTCTGTAAAATTAAATATTTTCAGAATAATTAAGCATATATATAGAATCAAAATTATATTCTGTTCTAATATAATATTTAAATAGTAATTCCTTAGAAAGTCTGTTAACCTAACTATATACAAAAAAATAACTAATTATATACAAAAAATGATTTCAAATTAATTCATTTATTTTTTAAAAAATTATGAAAATATTCTATAATTTTAATTATTTTCATTTGATGATATTAAATTTTCTTTTGTATAATTTATACAAAATTATCATCATTAATAGCTTATTATCCATTGATAATCATTAATACCATACTGTTATATAATTAGAATTTTTCATTATTCTCCATTTTTATTATATTCATTCAATTTAATATTAAACTCTGATTTGAACCTTATTTTCTTTATTTGTGCAGAAAATAAGATAATTATATGAAATTTTCCTTTATAATTTTTCACATTTTTAAAACATATATCTAAAAAAATATGGTGCATTATTTTATGGAAACCTCTGGTATAAGACATAAATAATACTGTATATAGCACTAAAAACTTGCTTTATAAATAATTAAGATATTATTTTAGATTCCCTGATATTTGATTTTCTGCAATATTTAATTCTTGCAGATAACAAAGTTACATAAGCCATTTTTATAAAAATCAGTATATAAAAAGATATAAAAATAGAGTTAAAATAATTTCTCAAAGAATAAAATTTGTTGTGAGAATAGAAAATATTTACTTTTAGTTTTCAGTAATCTTTCTATCTGACATATGTCACCAAGAAAAAACTGAGTTTCGTTAGGAATAATATATTTTTCTCCTAAGAATAATGAGATTCCAGGTAAATCAAAAGGATATATAATTATATCTGATAAACTCTCTTTTAACTTATCAATTTCATCTAAAAAGAAAAATGCTAATATCATATTAATATATCTTAAAAATATTAAATAAAATATTTCATTACCTGACTTAAATTCTTTCTTTGAAGTTTTTCCATTATATATTTGAAGCAAAGAATTTTTATTTAATATTTTTGTAACAGCTTTTGCTGAAGAATTATTATTATTTACTTCATTTGGCATTAATGGTCTGTCATTAATGTAATTGCATTCCTTACCAATTTTTATCAGTTGATCTAATGCATTTTCTAAAATTAATCTTACCTATATAATGCCAATGAATTAATTAAATTTAAAAAATATTTATAATAGTTGACATATAAAATTAAATCTTTGAATTTTATAATACCTTATCATAATGAGGATCTGATACATCCTTCAAACATTTTCTCTTCTGAAAAAAGCAATTTAGAACTGGTTATTTATATATAAAAACTGGTATTTTAGCAATACACAAAAATCAAGAATACAAGAACAAAAAGTAAGATACTTTATTAATTTTTTACTTTTAAATTTAAAGAATGAAAATTTGAACATATGATTTTGTTTTACTATTTTAACTACTGTACAACATAAAAATTTTTATTTATTTTTAATTAAAATTACAGGTATCTCGACTGATCCTGAATTCTAGTTAAGCCATCATATCGCACATGGGATATATTTGTATCTAGTAGCATCCACTTTTAGAACCATAGGCTGGCCAACACCCATAATGGAGTCAACTGGAAGATTAGAAGGATAGAATTCAGTAAGTCAGACCTGGATCCTTCCTGCAAAACTGAAGGTATAGGACATGAAATTGAACCTGGATTCTCCAAAACGGTAAGCTATTGCTTTACTATGCGGTCATTTAGATGGCATTAAGATTAAAACTATATTAGGTAAATAAGTAAAAATTTTTAATCTGTTTTTGAATACCAAAAAGTCACTGCCATTTTATCTATTGATGATAAAAGCATTAATATAAATACAGTATATTTATACTAATATACAATAGTTATTATCTATTTAGACTATTTCTTCTCATTCGACTTTTTAATCGTTCTTGTGATGATAATTTTTGTGCACTGAACTGAGTCATAGATTTATAAGTTTATATATTTATTAAGTGAAATGATTTCATGAACAAGAAAAAATCAAAATCAAATATTAAAGTAATTTGTAATATTATATTTGCATCAATAATAATAACTTATGTATATATAAAACAAGTTTGATATTTATTTCTTTTTTAAATATATTAATTTTAAAATACTGAATTTGAATTAATTATTAAATTATAAAATTGTTGGTATACCAAATTGTTTATTAATTAATATTCAAGTTTTCAATAATGCACTGATAATTAATCCTTTCAGCATGCTTACCTTTCTATGAATTATCAATTCACTATTAGATAACTTTTTAGCTTCAGTATCCATTATAAAATTATTGTCAATGTTAAATAAGGAATCGAGTACTTGTATACGAAACTTGCATTTTTCCTCGCTAGTAAGATCGATGTAAGTTTCATATAAACGATTTAGATACATTTTATGACATATTAACCATCCTAGATCATTTTCTGCGATGATTGTCATATTAACAAAACAGAATAATATTTACACTTCTAAAGCACGTGAAATCTCTCTCTCTTTGTGTTTCCCTCTTGTGAGAAGAAATGAAAATATTTTCATAAATAAAAAAATAATAAATTTAATTCCATAATATTTAAAATTTTTTTAATATTAGCTAAATTGAAAAATTTTTTATTTAATATGGAATAAACATTTTATTCAATATTATTAGCTATTTAATTTTTTCATCTGTAGTTTTATTCAAGGTGGCAACAATTCCTGTGCTCAAGTGTGGCCAGAGTGGCCATGTGTTTTATTTCCGTGAGAGAGAATGGTTGAAACCGATAGTGTGGACATTAAAGTAAAGGTAAATTTGTTTAAATTAAGTTGATAACTTTATAAAAAAGTATTTATAATTAATTAAAATTGTTTCCAATGGAATTAATATATTTAAATAATCTAAATACTATTTGAATTAAATATTTTAATAATGTTAAAACTTTTGTTCTGTTAGGGTTATATAAACCAGAAAAGAATGTATGATACTTGACAGATCTAATAATAACTTCTGAGTTTCTGATGATGAAATGAGTATTTTATACACTTGTAATTTGTTAATGCTCTAGTTAAATGTGCATTTTTTATTTTATTACATCCTTTTCGATGTAATCGTATTTTTAGATTTACTATTACCTTTGCAATTTTGCCAATATTTAGCACTCGTATATTATAAAATACAAGAAGAATCGGTACGACTGGAGAAAAAATCCCAGCGGAATTTACCGGAATTTCGACCCCCTCTTTAGAGATATGAAGTGGAGAAAGCTAGCAGGAAGCCGAGAGGGCTGAACGAGAGAGGGAGCGTGAGTTCGAACTGAGAAAGTTACAGATAGAGACTGGTTCTAGACAAAGAAATGAGTTGACCGAAACCACCGGCATAATTCGAAATGGGGATTTTTTTGAAATTGATGAGACCTTACAATGCACGCGACAGTACCAGCGACATCAGTATATATCTGGCATTGTTCAAGAGACAAATTACCCGGATGGACGTGCCAAGGGAGAACTGGGTTGCGTATCTATTGAGTTTGCTTCCGCTAGATATAGTGAACGTGATAGCCCGTGAGCCAGAAAATTGGAGAAAAATCTTGTGATACAAAAATACAAAATTTGGCACAAAATTATCAAGATCAAATATTAGTAAATTGTTGTTTGATATATAGCTGAAATGTTTTCTATCTCTGAACATTTCATTTGATTATTTACAAATGTACTTACAATAATGACCATCAATAATTTTGTAATAATAGTTACCAGTCAAACAGTTGACAAGATAGAAGCATACTGTATTTTTACCCTGGAGTATTTGTATTTAATTCCAAGTCTCATATATTTCCAGAATTTTTTCAAAAAAGATCCAGGTCTGATCCAATTGACATTATTCTTCATTTAATTGCAGACTCTTACATCAGTGTAAGAAGCAGAGAAGATCATGAGGAGTCATCTGAATGGCCCATACTTAGTATCCAATAAGGAATGCAATATAAAATTCAATAGAAAATAAAAATTATACCAGCACTAATCTTCAATGTTTCTTCAATTAGCTGTTTGTCATTTTAGGAACATTTGTAATTCAAAAATATTTCCTGAAATGTCTGCAATGAAATCATATATAATAAAATAATTCACTTTAAAAATAAAGCATTGCACAAAATTATCTAACTGAATATTTAATCTTTCAGAAAAAAAAAAAAAAATCATCCATGTTATGGATGATTTTTTTTTTTTTTTTTTTGAAAGATCACATTTATAGCTGATCACATTCTGGATGATTTTTTTTTTTTTTTTTTGAAAGATCACATTTATAGCTGAGAAAAGTGAGAGCATTATTGAAAATTTCTGCAGATAATGAAACCAGGATTTGGATTTATGCACATTGTGGTTCCTGCACAATTCCATTTGAGAGGACTCCAAATGCATTTAATATTTTTTTATTGAAACATGAATCACCTCAAAATGTGCAGCCATAAGTTGCAGCTTATCTAGCTTATATGTAAATTTGACACTGAATTAAACATTCCAGGCCAGTGATATTTGTCTCCTTTTACTTTATTAATTAAACTTCTAAACAAGCCAGATTCTATCATTTAATTTAAATAAAACTATCTAAAATTTTTTTGTCACAGTATGTTCGATAAATGACCAGAGTGATGCTATAAAAAATAAAACATTGGATGTATTGATATGGAACTGTTTTTTTTATTCGAAATATGTTCCTTCTCTGTTGATATAGCATTGGGAACAATCAAGTAATGAGTGGAACGATTTTTGGAGCTCCGATTTCAAAATCTTGTCAATTATCCTTGTCATCGTGATTTTGATTGCTTTACTATCATCATATTGGGTCCCATTCATTGGCATTTTTAGTTTTAGATACAGAAAATAATTGCATGATGCTAAATCTGGAGAATAAGGTGGATGATTGATAATGCACATTTATTTTCAAGCTAGAAACTACTTGATGACAGTGATCTTGTATGCGAGTACATTGTCATGAAAGAGAAATCAGCTGCTAGACTTTGTATTTAGCTCTTGTCTGTACAATTCTTTTTCACAAATGCTCCAAAACATCCAAAAAAAATTTGCCAGTAACTATTTGACTCTCTGGAACAAATTCCTGATGAAATGCCTTTGAAATCATAAAAACTAATGAGCATTATCTTGATTCATGATTTTTGAAAGCACAGTTTCTTTAGTGTCAGTAAGCTAGATGACTTCCACTCAGTGTTCTGCTGCTTAATTAATGAATCATATGGAAACACTATGTCTCATCATTAGTCACTATTAAATCCAAGAAGTCTATGTTTCCTCTGAGCCATTTTAATGATGTCCTTGCAGTGTTCAGGCAAGCTATTCTTGATAAGCAATTAATGAGTGCTGTACAGATTGAGCTCTGTTTGGGCAAATTTTTAGTTAAAACTTCATGAATCAGATCTTTACCAATGCCAAATTTCTCTATCATCATTCACAATGTCACATTTGAAATCAATAGCAGTGAATTCATACACTTTCTTCATAAGTTCATCACTGTTTGCTGACTTCAGATAACCTGGCCATTCTTTGTCATTCAATCTCAGCCATCTTTGAAACATTTATATTACTGAAATACTTATGTATGGTACATAAAATTATCATCATATACTTTTCTCAACATTTCAAGCATCTGCACGGCTGTTTTCTCAAGTTTAAAACAGAATTTAATATTTGCTATTTTATCCATCATGTATTCATGATGTCTACAAAAATACTGTCACTAAAATGTGAATAACTTTTGAACACATTGTTTAATTTTGTTGAAATTTTAACAATTGGTATTCAAGCATAAGTTAGTTGTAAAATATTAATGCCCATTAGATGTCACTTATAGTGTTGATGATAGAAATTCCGTCCAGTTATTTATCAGATATATAGTGTACCTACATAAGATTTTAATAGCCTATCATCATCAGATAAATTAGCTACAGAAATACAAAAAATCACAACAAGCACTTGAAGCAGGATAAATACACTATTTTATTGTGTTATTAGAAGCAGCAGAACTCAGGTGTTTATATTTATAGTTAGCTACAGAAATGTTTTGGCCTTGTATCCAGGACCAGGATGAAATCCAGATTCCATTCCTTGAAAACTTTGTAAAGATTCCTGGACCAATTCATTAAGAATGGCCATTTGTCATGGATTTTCTGGAACAGTCATAGATTTTGATGCATTGTCTCATATCAGTAAATGTCCCAGAAAATGTTTTGAATTTTAAAAACCATCTAGAAACTTTTTTGCATTTTCTGAATGATAAATTTTAATGTATAAAGCATATATAATTATTATTATATGAATTAATTTATACATTTAAATTAGGTAATCTAAATTTGATACATCAAAAGTATTTTTATCAAAGTATTGATAAAAATATTTTATCAAAAGCATTATACTAAAAGAAATATGTTTTTCTGTTTTTAGATTTTTTTTTATTGATGAGATTGAAATAGATGCCATATTTTCAAATTTAAATGGCTGAATATATCAAATTTGCTCTATAAAATCGTAATGGCGCGTTCATAATAAAACGTTTAATAACGCAAAAAAAATTAATCGTATAAAAAATGTTAGCAATGTTAGTAAAATATGTAAGATTACAATCTTAAAAAAAATGCTATATCGAATTCTTAAATGAAACTGTTCATTTAACAATTCAATATAAAATTAATACTTAAAACATTTTTCAAAATAATTTTTAATAATAAAAATAATGTTTATATTTTGCAATATCTTAGTTTTGTAAACAAACCATAAATTAAGTCTAGTTGTACAGCAAAAATCGATATATATATATATATATTACTAACCTCTTTTTGGTAAACTGCGTATAACGTTAACAGCAGCTCGAAATTTCTCTTCTCTTGATAAACCTTCCATTTTTTTTTTTTAAATCAAAATATTATTCAGCACCCGTTTTCCTTAATCGTTTCTATGATCGCGATGTACAGTTTGCCAACAAAAAATAAGAAATCGCTTCTCCATCTAGTGGTAGCAGGAAGTTATTTCATAATAGGATAGATTCGTTAATATTAATTTTATTTTCTAATGCAGGACATCCAGATTAATTTTTTTTTTGCATATTTTTATAAAATTTGTAATCTGTAACATGTTATATACAGTATTATTATGACGTTATCTTAATATAGATGCAGCACATGGTTGCTTCTGGTTCTTCTTCTTCTTCGGGTAATGTGAAGATTCTAGCTGATGCTAGTTGGGTCTTCTTCTTCTTTCTTTTAATATGGAGGGTTTGGCCCACCTGCTGGTTGGGTCTGGAATAGCCTGAAAATTTATATGGAAACATGGAGAATGGAAATCGATGTATTGGGTCCATCGATCCCCATTCTGTGCATTCCAACTATGAGCTAATCACACACTTCTATGGTGGCTGATGGTTGGTCCTGGAATAGCTCAGCTAGAGTAATCAGAAAAAGATTGGGAAAACTCATTTAAAAAAATTATTTTCACATTCCCGAATCAATTCAGAATATGAGACGATAGGTCAATTAAAAATAATGATAGGTTGTTCATATTCGCGATAAATAGGTTCAATGGGATCTTTTTTCTATGAGACTTTACATCGCTTTCCACCGGTAGATACTAAGCGGCGTGACCAATGTTCATGATGGGCTTCTCACATGCATGGTGGGCCCAACCGTCAGGTGGGAAATTAAATTCAACGAGTCAGATCCAGACCCTTCCTGAAAAAACTTTTTGGAAAACGTGGAACCGGGAATTGAACAGGCATCATCCAGGATAGAAAAACAGCACACTTTTAACGCAATATCAAGCCAACGGTTCAAGAGGATCAGATTTCCTCTGAATAATCTATCCAAATATAAAAGCTAAATTATTATATTGTTAATTAAGGTTTTATTCGATTAATTTTTGTTCGAATTTTGACGAATCTTGGCTTTTGATTATATCATTCTGTAATTTTATGTATTCTTATTTGATCTTTCCATACCAACAGTGCCGGATCTGGTTACTGCGGGGCCCCTCAAAATATAGCTTATAAATAAAATAAGTAACATTTATAAATAAAGACCCATTTTTGTCGGCTAGATTCGCTATGTGGAAACACTGCGGCTTTCCACTCTGGAGGACCTGGGTTCGAACGCTTCGGCTTTCCACTCTGGAGGACCCGGGGTCGAATCTCGAGTCCCACCCCTTGAAAACATTTATCATGATCATGAAGTCGGACCCTTTCGTCGTCCTTAGCCGGGATTAGCACCATATAGTCACATAGACCGAATGCAATGGTCGTTCCTACACAGCATGCAAATGCGATTTGTTCTATATGGGGGGAATTCTGCGTACTCACTGCACCTGTTAATGAAAAATGCTCAGAATTGTCACATACGGAGTACAATCGATAGAATATTCCCAGGCCACATTTCGTCAACATCCATTATCGGCAAAAACTAATGAACAAAATCCATTTGTTTCTGCAAGTCTCGCAATTTCAATTGCTGCATAATATGAATGTTGTAGAGGTAACAACATGGACCGATGCACTTTTCAAACAGTGGACCAAAGAAAGGACAAATCATGCGCTACCATATGGGTACTGGATAAAGAAGTTTGACTTCATACTGTACTATCAGCGATATCAATAACAATTTCGTCTACGACTCAATGGAAATCGGCCGTCGATCCATTCCTGGTACCACACCCAAATCTCCATTGTCTTCAAATTTTATATGTTATTTTTAGACATGGGCCCTTTTCATATTCTTTTCAAATGACAATATTCTCTCAATAAAATATCGTTAGTTATTTTACCAGAACATTGCTACTATTCTGGTAAAATAACTAATAATGCACGGTCTTTCTTTTTCAAAAGCACGATGATAATCGCAGAATGGTGTCGACCGGATTGGCCGCGTGGTAACGCTTCGGCTTTCCACTCTGGAGGACCCGGGTTAGAGTATCGGGTCCCACCCCTTGAAAATATTTATCCTGAGGTCCGGGCCCGGATTGTGAGGGGTCACCCGGATTGTGGAGGCCATCGATCCCCGTCCTCATATATATATAGGCTCATATAGTTTATAGACACTGTGCCTAAAAAAAAACATGGCCCTGCTCCGCTTATTCAGCATTACAGGGATCAAGATTTCATTCTAACATTCAAGGGCTAATAAATTGCATGTTGTTTATAAAATAGTGTTTTTTGTAATTTAGTGTGTTATACAATAGTAAAACACACATAATAAAGTAAATAATATAGTGTATCTCTCTCACCTCACCCGTGTTAGGGAGTGGGATGGGGACTGATAATGAATTAATTTATTTTACATAGTCTTATATGGGAAATATTGTCCTGCAATTCGATAGTTTCTCAATTCGACATTACTTCGGCGATGGATTAGTGTTGAATTGCGAGGCACCACTGTATTCAGTTTCATGAAATGCTAAAATCTATGTAAAGAAGTTTTTTTATCAAATTCATTAAATTTTTTTAAAAAGAAATTAATGATACAATCAAAGTTAAAATAAGTTATCATGATACTTTCGAATATGTATATTATTATCCCCTAAGATTGCAACTACATTTACTACTGATGTTTAATTAAAGTTTTAAATTTTTAATTTTCAGTATTTTAATATTTATCTTGTTTATATCAATTAATATTGATTTACTTGAGTACATAAAAGTAACATCCAATAATACTATGGAAAAATAGATTGAAAATTTATATTTATGAAATAGTTTAGCAGCCCATCATAAGAATTTGAAAGAAATTTTTTAAATATTAAAAAATTAAAAATATTTTGAAGCATTTTATATATAATTCTTTAATTAATATATAAGCATAATACTAAGTTAATATATTTTTTTAAATAACAGATTTCAGCTATCCATATGCTATTGGAATTGCTTAATGCTATTTTACATATAATTAAAATTATGAAAAATGCTATTTCCCATAATTTTAATATAGTTCTCAATTTTTCCAGGAAATTTGACTATAGCCACTGTAGTTTTTGAGATCTTTAAAATGTATCATCCATACACAGTTCCATTTATTTCTGTTTTGACTTTGATGTTATATATAAATTATATTTTATTAGGAAAAAGTCTTTTATTCCAAATCAAAATTTATCAATTAGTTCTTAGTTTATTTCATATGATTATTTTTAATCTTCTCAGTTTTGTTTATACAATTATCCTTCAATTTATAAAGATAACTGGGACTTTAAAAACAGTTTACTGAGTGAAAATTCATAACTCAGAAATGTATTTTCCCATTAATTTCAATATAAAAATTTCTAATTGTTCTTGGGTACTAAAAATTTAGTTTTAGCTATTAATGTTAAAGCATCCTAAAAGCATTAATATAAACATAATTATGTATATTATAATACAATAGTTTGCTATATTATCTATTTAACCTATTTCTTGCTATTCAACTTTGAATTTCAGAGCCATTAAGTGGCAAGTGATCTTTGAATTTAAGCCTAATAAAATAATAAATATGCCAAACATTATGATTTATTTATTAGTTGAAATATTATAAAATTTTCTTTAAATATTGTATTAAATGTGTGTAATTCTTAAAAGCCTTCATTCTGCTAAATTATTTACAAAAATGAATCCAGTTTTCTGAAAGTTAGTATTGCTATTTTTTATTCTGACAATTAAAAATTTATTAATTATTGATGTAGAATTAGAAATTATGGATATATTATATAGTCATAGAGCAAAAGCTATATGGCTATATGTAAGTGCAATTATTGATATGTGAAACAAAATAGTTATAATAAAACTATTTTGGTAGTTTTATTATAACTATTTTGTTTCACTACTAAATAGTTATAATATAATACTAAACAAAATACTAAATAGTTATAATAATTTAGTATTTTGTTTCAATACTAAATTCTCTAGTGGAAAGTGGATTTGAATTTTGTATTAAAATCAGTATAAATTTAATATAAAAATATATCTGGTACAATCAGTGAAATAAGCAAGAAACTAAATAAAAAAATCATATATTCATATAATTAAAGTGTTAATAAACATTAAAAAAATTTATCCTTAAAAATAATTTGAAGACTTTGGTATTCAGAAAAAATATGCTAAAATATGAATTAGAGATTATAAATTATTATATAGAACAAGACACAATCATTAATTTAAACAAATTACAGTGGATAATTCATTGATGATTATATAGTTTCTTTACAAAAGCAAAAATTATATTTGCAAATTGAAAAAATGGTATATATTTATGAAATTCATTAAATAAAAAATTTGTAAACTAAGAGTTTGAAAATTGAAAGAATTTCAGGTAGATATATTTTTATATATAATTTTGATATATATTACAAATAAGAATTTGCTTAATATGATATTATGAAATATGAAATTGCATATAAAAACAAATTTTTTAATAAAAAAGATAATTTTATACACAAATTGCATTTTATAAGCTAATATTCTTTCTTAGAGAAGTTGAAAATATAAGATTATTATTACAAATTTGTACAATAAACTAATTATAATTATATACAGTAATTTTATTTATTAGATATATTTTTCTTATAAATAAATTTTTTTTCATATTATTTAATTTTATTATAGCTTTCTCCATTTGATATCTTACCTGAAAATACAACTGAAATTATGCCAGATAGATTACCGCCATATAGAGAAGGAAGTTATGATGCACCAGACAATACAGAATTGGAAGAAAATCTAACTCATCGGCCTCGAAGTTCTACAATTGGTACTGCTGGAGATGCTCACAAAGAAGTTCGTCGAAAAATATCTGTGGGAAGGAAAACAGATGATACTCAAACTTCTCAAGCAAAAAGTTCAATTCGTGACATGTAAGTTTCAAATCATCAAAAATTTTAAAAACACAAAAGGCCAGGCTTTAAACAAGAAAAATTGATCTTTAGGAATTTGTCAGTTACTAGTTTTCTTGTTTAGAGCTTAATTGTCATGTGTGTTATAATTAATTTTGCCAGCATGAATTTCATAATGAATAAAAACAAGCCATTTGAATCTTTAAATATATGTAATAATAATAATAATAGATGATAAATGATAATATTGTATTTGTGAATATTGATTTATTGTATTCTTTAGGAATTTTTTGAATTTTATACATTGTTGTATAAAACAAATACTGTGCAAATTTATATCCATTTTATTCAATATATGTTTATTTTGAAAAATGAATTTTAAAATTTTTTATGTAAACTATATTAAAATATTTATGAATGAAATATTTCAAAAAAAATACTGAAAACAAATACAGATATGTGTTGCATAAAGTCTTTCCAGACAATATCCATTTGCATATATATCCAAAGTATATAGAATAAAAAAAATACTGTTCAGATAATGCAGCATAGTTGAATGTATGCTATCACATTGGGCATATTTATATGTAAAGCTGATATAAACAAACCATTTGCATTGACATGTATATAATAGTATGGTTCATATCTGATTTAATTCACATTAAATATATGTACAATACACTTACTATACATATTAATATTGTACACTTACTATAATGTAAAAATATAGTACTGATTAATTAATTGTAATACAATACTGTACATTATTTTAGCTATTTAGATAGTACAGTATAGGTGCAGTGTACTGCAGTATATAATATAGGTTGGTTTATATATAATGATTTGCACAACATGAAATTCATATAACATTAGACAAAATATATCCAGGATGCTAAGCAGCATCCTGGATATATATATCTGTAGTTGTTTTCATTTTTATTTAATATATCATGAATCTAGTTATTTACATGATAAATTGGTAATCTAATATTTGGATTATATGCCCTATTAATTTCCAAAGAATACAAATTAAGTATATATTGTACTGTGAATTGTGCAGGATTTTATATCATAAAAATAAATAAGAAAAGACAATATGATAGTTTCTTTATATTATGTTTGAAATATAATAATGGAAAAAATATATATATTGCATTTTTTTCTTTCCATTATTACAGTGTTTTCAGTATTTAAAATTTTGAATTCTTTATTATCTTAATAACAATTTATGAATTGAAAAGTCAAACCTTGATTATCATACATTGATATCCTTTTGCATAGGTTTTATATGATTAAATTATATATTAAATTATATATTATTTGCTCTTTGTGAACTATTATTTAATATTGATTATAAATAAGTTATAGAATTTTACAATAGATTATTTTTGACAAATCTTAAATTAACATGGATTTCATTTTTTATATTGTTTTTTGTGTATTAATAAATGAAATGAAAATATTTAATTGGAAATAAATCATGTGAAAGCTTTTTATCATATAAAACAAAACTGATTGCACTTTTTTTCTGTGTTTTAAACTAAAAACCATATAGATTAAATACTAGACAAAAATGAGAGAGATGGTTAATTTGAATATATTATCATAAATATTGAGTAATATAAATATAAATATTAAGCAAAAAAACTGGATTTTTCTATAGTTTGCATTAATTTTATAAAATTTATCAAAATAAAAAAATTTCTTATTCTAATAGTTTGCATTAATTTTATAAAATTTATCAAAATAAAAAATTTCTTAAATTATATAAATCTTTACTATAGTTTTTTTTTATTATTTTTAGACTTGGTATTATGAAGATAGATACCAGTTTTTGTCATTTGTTTTCCTGTAATCTTAAAAAATTGTTTTTTTAGAAAATTTTTCAAAATATGCATTTACTAAAATGAAAAGATTATTGATTTTTAAGATTATAAAAATATTGTGATAGGCTCATAAGTTAATGATGTTTATTTGAGGGCCTTCCAGAAAATAAAGAACATTTGACTATAAAAAAAATGAAAGGTAATTAATGAAAAAATTTATTGAATAATTACAATATGTAACTTGCTTTTCAATGTAGTCACCACTTAGATTTAAGCACTTATCATATTGTGACATTAGTTTTTGTATTCCTTTATCATAGACATTCATCATTAGTTTTTTCAGCCTATTAGTAACAGCTTCTTTCAACTTCTTCATCACTTTCAAAATTATTGCTATCCAAGAAATCTTTTATTTTAGGAAATAAGTGAAAATCAGTGGTGACCAGGAATTGTATTCCGAGTGCTCAAAAACTTCCCAACCAAAGTTTTGAAGCAAAATTCGAATTGTTGCAGCACAATCAATATTTGTATGTATTACTAGAGAACAACAATACCACTTGATACCATACTGTGCTGTTTGTTTTAGATTAGCAATGGGGAAACTTTTGCAGGAAAAGGCCATATCATATTAATGAAATATACCTGGGGCCACACTTAATAATTATAAAACATGTTTTTATTTAAGAAATTAGTAATTAATGAATTTTATGAACTACTTTGCATTCTTTAATTATCTTTTCAAAATCTGAATTAAATGTTGTTGTGTTTATTCTTAATATCATTTTTCAAATGTTCATCAAAGATC
Source organism: Olivierus martensii (assembly GCA_000484575.1). Taxonomy (NCBI): domain Eukaryota; kingdom Metazoa; phylum Arthropoda; class Arachnida; order Scorpiones; family Buthidae; genus Olivierus; species Olivierus martensii. The sequence goes on from AYEL01083764.1 coordinate 37,903, forward strand.
TGTGCCCTTAAGAATATTTATGTTCTTAATACAAAATGATATTTTTTTGTATCCATTTTATTTATCAGTAAAATTTTTGGCATTATGCCTATTACTTATGAAAGCTGCAGTTTGTCCACTATTGTTTAGATCAGGAGTGGGCAAACTTTTGGGAGAAAGGACCATATTGTATCAATGAAATAGAGCCTAAGGCTACGTCCCAGGTCTGGCCAGTGGCATAACTGATGGTCAGCAGACCCTGCAATGCGGGGTGGCCTGAGCTTCATAGGGCCCCAACTCACCCTGAAGAAAAACCTCCAAAACCCAAACAATCAATCCCCAATAATCTTGATTTTAACACAAGGCATCGGCGTTTATTAGCTGGAACTCTAAAACTTAAGTTAGCGCTAATTTACAATTTATGTATTGTTTTTACATACATTTTTTATGTTTCCAGGTGCAGCGATTATTTGATTAAAGTGCTACAGTATGTCTAATGCAGTGCTCTCGAAAGTGACTTCTCCCTTGCAGGTGGTACTTGTACTTCCTGCCCAGTCGTTTGCCGTGACTGGAGACCCATGTCGCTGGAAAAGGAGGTCCTGGTAGTTGAGGGGAAGAAATGACCCAACACATTACTTTGACTCCCGCTCAGGCTAAACAGGAGGCCCAGGCATGGCTTCGCCTAGGGCCACCCAGCTGATCAATGGGCTGTCGAACCCAGTCCATTTACCCATCTATCGATGGATGGCCCGGAGTCAAGCACTAGGTTGGCTAGTTCGGTGTAACCTTCCTGGCCTGCCTGGTTGCGTATAGTCCCCTGCTATTCCTGACGTTGCACTGATATCTTCATTGCATAGGGCACCCCCTTGTTGGACTCTGTGGTGGATGGGGGGTAGAGGACCAAATTCCTTCTCCTTTTTATGGATTCTTCAACTTCAAACCAATTACATCAACCTGTGAAACGAGTTTGAATAGAACAGCCCCAAGATGTGTTCTTGATATCTAGATGTACAAATTCTTGTGTTCTGACCTTTCTAATTATGCATTCAGATCAAAGACCTCTAGCTCGCATGTCCCCTTTTCTCATAGATAAAGGCATAAAAGGACTTGCTGGTACAGTAAAAGATGTCAGGAAGCTGCAGTCTGGTGACCTGCTTATCGAAACTGTATCCCTGGTTCAAAGTTCTACTCTCCTTAAGTCAAATACCTTGGCAGATACCCCGATTACTATAACACCCCATAGGACATTAAACTTTTCACGAGGAGTTGTGTCAGTGGAAGACCTCATGGAGATAGCCGACAGTGATCTCACAGCTGAATGGAAACCCCAAGGTGTGGTATCAGTGCGACATATTACACTACATAAGGGGTCCAACATCATAAATACCAAACACATAGTTATTACCTTTTCCACTCCCAATTTGCCATCCTCCATTAAAGCTGGATACATTCATTGTCTGGTGCGTCCATATATATCTAATCCGTTGCGCTGCTTCAAGTGCCAGAGATATGGGCAATCAAAAATTTCATGCCGAGGCAGGGAGGTGTGTGCTAAGTGTGGCGCTCTGGAGCATACTACCGACACCTGCAATTCTGACATTTTACTATGTGTCAATTGCAAAGGAGACCATCCAGCCTATTCCAAAACTTGTCCTAAATGAAATGAGGAAAAACAGATCCAGAAATTAAAGACCTTTGAAAAATCTCAGCTATCATGAAGCGCGCAACCACCTGTTCCCTAGGGGAGCACTCCACCACTCATATGCGGCCAAAACATGCGTAACAATATCAACCTCCATACAAACCGATATCTCTATCCCACCTTTGATGCCATATAAGGAGGTACTGCAGAAACATGCCCCCTTAGTGGCCAAACCCCCGAAACTTGTGACTTCAGCTAGTAAACATGCACATAAACACTCCTCAACACATAAACATACCGTATCCACAAAGAAACTTTCTAACCAAAACCATAGTAGCTCAAGAAAGGCATCTAAAAATCCTTTATCTAAACAAAATCTGAGTGAGTCAACCAGAACCCTTGAGACATATTCAGATGACGACTGTGATCTAATGGATGTTACGTCTCCTACTGTTTCGAACACACATTCCAATAACAGGACTAAGCAGCATACATCTTCCCATAGATAATGGCAAAGATAATTCAATGGAATATTGGAGGTTATAGAGCAAAAGCAAATAATAATGACCTAGCCTTTCTGGTGAGACAGTTCTCACCAGTCTGCATTGCACTGCAGGAGATCATGCTTAAACCCTCTGTTAATAGTAAATTTAAACACTATACCATTTATAGAAGAGATTTTCCAAGTAATAGTCATGCTTGTCATGGGGTTGCTCTGCTTATCCCGCATCATATCCCGTCACAACAAATTCAGCTCTCCACATCTCTTGAAGCCATTGCCACTCAGATCTCGTTGGGTTCTCTGTTAAGTATCTGCTCTCTTTAATTGCCACCCAATACATCATTCACCTTCACTGAATTGGAACAATTATTAGACCAATTATCTGAATCTTTTTTGTTACTAGGTGATTTTAATAGCCACAACATACTCTGGGGAAGCCAAAACACTAATACCCGGGGGATTGTGGAGCGTCTGTTAACGGACTGTGATCTCTCAATCTTAAATACTGGAAAATCGACATATTTCCATACATCAATCCAGACATATAATGCCATACATCTCTCAATATGTATCCTGGACATTTTTCCAGACTGGTCATGGGAGTGTCACCCTACTCTGCTGGGTAGCAATCACTTCCCAATCCTGCTAAACAATTTGAATGGTAATCATCCCCTTCCAACATTAGTTCTGTACTGGAAGATAGAAGCTACTGATTGGCCTGGATTCACCTCACTAGCATTGATTACTGAAGCAATGGTGTCTACCCCAGATTTGGACGAGGCAGTAAACATGGTAACATCCAGCATACTCACTGTGGTGGAAGCTACTATCCCAAAAACATCTACACGATTTCCCCACCATGCTAAACCTTGGTGGAATGCAGAATGCGCCAAAGTACAGCAGAGACAGAGAGCATCCTGGAATCGGTTTAGACGCTACCCCAATCCAACAAACCTGGTTGAATTTAAAAAAGCTAGAGCCCAAGCTCGACAGGTGCAATTTACGGTCCAACGCTCCTCTTGGCAGAGATATGTTTCCAGCATAAATACCCAGATGACATGCAAACATCGAATTTAAAAAAGCTAGAGCCCAAGCTCGACAGGTGCAATTTACGGCCCAACGCTCCTCTTGGCAGAGATATGTTTCCAGCATAAATACCCAGATGACATGCAAACAACTTTGGAGTAAAATCAGGAAGATAACTGGTAAATATACTTCTAAACCCGTTACAATTCTGACCTCTGGTGGGCATACAGCCCACACACCTCCTGATATATATAATGTCTTGGCCACACCTTTCAGTTGGGTGTCCAGTAACGTGAATTATGAGACCGACTTTAACATCTTGCATGTTGCCGCCGAAAAACACTCCATAAATTTTCAGTCTAATCTCACTGCTCCCTATAACAGAGATTTTACTATGCATGAATTCACCATGGCTCTTCAGAGGTCTGGAAACACGGCAGTTGGTCCTGATTCCATTTATTATGCCATGATCCATCACTTATCATCCTCTTCACAGCACTATATGTTGTTGCTGTTTAATCGGATCTAGTCTACTCATACCTTCTCCAACAAATGGCATCATGCAATAGTGTTAGCTTTTCCGAAATCTAATAAAGACCCAACGGTTCCAAATAACTATAGGCCAATCGCATTGACAAGTTGCTTATGCAAAGTGATGGAGCGTATGGTAAATGCTTGCCTTACGTACCATTTGGAAAATTATAAAATCCTCTCCCCCTTTCAAAGTGGGTTTAGAGCAGGTCGATCTACAGTTTGCAACCTCCTGCAATTGGAGACATCTATCCGCCAAGCCTTCGCGAAACAAGAACATTTGGTATCAATCTTCTTTGATATTGAAAAGGCATATGATCATACCTGGCTCTATGGAATTCTTAGTGATCTATACAATATTGGTTTCCGTGGCAATCTGCCGGTATTTATACAAAATTTTTTACAGAATAGAATATTTCAAGTATGCGTTGGAAACATTTTATCTACCACCTTCACTCAAGATCAAGGTGTACCACAGGGAAGCATTCTGAGTGTCACCTTATTCATCTTGCGCCTCAATGCAGTCTTGGCCGATCTCCCCCCTACTGTTTAGGGAAACCTCTATGTAGATGACTGTCAGATTCATTGCAGCTCTACCAGTATGCGGTTTATTGAGCGGCAGCTCCAGGTTGCTCTAAACCGGATACTAAACTAGTCTCATGGAAATGGTTTTATCTTATCCGAACAAAAAACCATGTGCATGCGCTTTTGCCGTCAACGTGGTCTATACCCAGACCCAGAATTGTATCTAGGTTCTACTTTGGTGCCCCTTTCTACGGAGACCGACATTCCTTGGCCTTATTTTTGATAACAAACTTACTTTCCACCCTCATATTACTAATCATAAGGTGTACTGTATACAAACACTAAATTTATTAAAAATGCTCAGTTGAACATCGTGGAGTGCAGATCGACATAGTCTGCTCCATATATACCGCACGGTAGTGCCCTCCAAATTGGACTATGGTGCCATTATATACAGTTCTGCAGCACCATCAGTACTTCAGATGCTTGATCCAGTACACCATCAGGGGATCAGACTTTCAACAGGTACCTTTCGAACATCACCCATCTGGAGTCTTTATACAGATGCTAATGAACTACCTTTATTCTTACGCCGTCTGAAATTGTCATTACAATACTATATTTGCCTCCAGGCACAGACTGCACATCCATTATGGAACAGTATTTTTCACCCCACTCACCAAACTCTGTTCACAGTCTGACCATCGTGTAGTCCCACATTTGGGTTACGCATGCAAAATCTTGAATCTGATATCTCATTCCACCTGGATTGTATTGCACTCATGCCTTCTACTTCCCTTTCACCATTGGAATGGCCTCCTGCCAGTGTGAACTGGATCTCACCCGATATTGTAAGGACGTGATTACACCATCCACTTATTGTTCATTATTTCATGCACACCATCATTCCTTTCACCAGTTAACTCCTATATATACAGATGGTTTGAAAATAAATGGTCAGGTTAATTCGGCATATGTTTGTGTAGACTATTGACCATACACTTATTGCCATTGTCAGCTTCAATTTATACCGCTGAACTATGCCATCTATTTGGCTCTCTACCATATCTTGCAGACAAAGCACACCCAGAGCATAATATACAGTGATCCACTTAGTGCTTTGCAAGCACTAGGAAACATCTGCTCTCAACGACACCCTGAGCTCTCTAAAATATTCCAGCTGCTTTATGATATTTCCATGCACTCCTGTACGGTTTGGTTCTATTGGGTCCCTGAGCATGTCAGAATATGGGGAAATGAGATTTCAGACATGGCTGCAAAGAATCTAGTATCTCTATCCCCGTCAGTTACTCAAGTTCCCTATTCAGACCTTTTCCCATGTGTACAATCTGCAGTATGCAAATTATGGCAAAACCAGTGGAGCACAAAACTCTCAAATAAACTGTATGGTATTAAACCTGTGCTGGCGGACTGGCCTTCCTCTCGTCGGAGAAATCAGAATGAGGAGGTAGTGCTAGCCCCCCAGCATCCTCAAAAAAATTTTTCACTAGACTTCACAATCTGGCCCCCTTTCACGGGGGTGTAGCCCATGGTTGGAAGCAATCCTGCCCTTTAGTAATTAATCTCATTGGAAAGGGGTGTAAAACAAAATAGCAAAAAATCTCCCAAAATCCTGCCTTCATCTAATAATTATCTGAGGTGATATAATTCTCTTAGAAAATTATATAGCCAATATAGAAATATCCAAAACTTTTTATAATGGGTGCATTTGTTAATTAAGATATTATAAAAGGGTGATAAATTAAAATTAAGCCAATTTTCTTTGTAGATTTTCATTGGCTGTTATATGAATCATCGGTCTGAATAATGCTGGTAGTCTGAAAAAAGTCAAATGCTATTTTCGCTCAGCAGGATAGAAATTCTTTTAAATTATATATAAAAATTATAATTTAATCATTTTAAATTTGAAAAAATAATTAAAAACATCCCTGTTTAGAAAATTGCACAAATATTAAATACAAGCACCGTGAAATTACGAAAGGTATTGAGTTGATAGATCGACAAAACCATTTTATTTGATTTTGAATGTATTTTGTGACCAATTTCTTACACAATGATCTTTATTCAGGTTAATGATTTAATCAAATCTTTTTTTGTAAGAAATATGCATTTTAAAATCTTTGGAAATATGACACTATAATGACATCTACAGTTTACCATGTGAATTATTATTTATTACTTTTCTAGAAATTACATACTATTTTGCTGAGATATGGAACAGATTTGATATTTTTTTCTATTCATTTTATTTATCGATAAAATTTTTGGCATTATGGCTATTAGGTACGGGGACCACATTAAGTAGCTCCGAGGGCCGCGGTTTGCCCACCCCTGGTTTAGATGAAGCATCTGAGCCATTTTAATCTTTTATAGTATGCTTGTGCATTTATTGTTGTCCCCTTTGTCATGAAGTCAAACAAGTAGGAGGCTTTTTTGATTCCAGAAAATAGTTGTTGTCACTTTCTTTGTGCTCAAAGCTTGCTTAAACTTTCTTGTTTTTGAAGAAATTCTTGAATGATGCTAATCCTTTGATTGATGCTTGCTTTCAGGGATTTATAAGAAATCCACATCTCATCTCATGCATTGTGACAATATGATTCAAAAATTTGTCCCCTTCTCATACATAGCAATTGAGAAATGTTAAGGCTGTTGCCATTCAGTTTTTTGAGAGAATTTTCTGACAACTGTCAAGAAACATACTTGAAACAAATTTTTGTGTACCCAAGATGCTCTATAGCAATTTCATAAAGGAAAGATTTTGAAATTTGAAGAAATCAATCATGAAATTCATCAAGAGTGAAAGTGCCTGTCCTTATGAATTTTGACATTGAGTTTTTATTTATTCTTCAATCACAAGAAAGATTCATTCAGACGATCTTCATTGTCAATATTTTATTTTCCTTGATTAACATTAAACATCATTTTCTCACACTTGATTCATATTACCACCATATTTTTCCATGATTTGTTTACTAGTTAGCCCTTGGTCACTATGTGCCCAAATATACCAAAAACAAAACATTTGTTTCTTATCTGTCAAAGTTAAGATGCTTTTGTTTGTTTTTTTTCCTCCAGACCAAACTTTGAAATTTTTATGAAATTGGCAACTAACAAACTCGATTTACCGATTTAGTTATTTAGGTAATAATTATAATTTTTATCTTAATATAACAAATTATGATTTCTGAAATGAAGAAAATATTATTTAAATGCAACATTTATGTAGCCTCAACGCGACAACTGCAAACTGAACTCTCGATCCGGGGAACAACCAACATTTTTCGATCGAAAAAGACAGAGAAATTGAAGTCAAATAACAAAAAGAAATACAAACATAAATAGGGTGAACTACGAAATTTAAAGCAACTTTATAAAAAGATTGGGATTTAGTTTTCTAAAAGACGCAATTAAAGATTTGAAGTGAGAGTGTGATTGAGATTTAGTTTTCTAAAAGAGGTGATTAAAGATTCGAAGTGAGAGAAAATAGTAACGGCGACACTTCTGGCGTAGGGAGTTTGCACATGCGCAGAAACATGGACACCACAGCTTGTTCCTTTATTATATATGATAAATTTCTATAGGTCAAAATTGTTTTGCAATTACAAACCAAATGAAAATTTTGAACTTGGCAGTACACTCAGCCCTCGATTTACATGGTAGATAGTTCCTGAAAAAATTGTGCAAACTGAAACTGTGTAAAACGAGATGCAGAATTCATACAAAATAGAAGGACATGTTCATTTAAACTGTAAACTGTGTAAATCGATCTAAAGAAAATAATGAAAAGTTGAGGATATGTTCTTAACCGTGTAAATCGATCTAAAGATATGAAAAGTTGAGGATATGTTCTTTTGCATAAAATGAGATAAGGATTAAAGGAAAAAAAGGGGATTGGTTCATTGTGTAAAGGATTAAAGAAAAAAAGAGGATTGGTTCATTAATTTTTAGAGACAATTTAATGTTTATACTTTTTCAATTTATTTTTGAAAATGAAAACATAAACATTAATTAACATCGAATACAGTACAAAAAAAATTAACAATATTTCGTACAAATAAAAACAATAAAAGCATTCAAACATAAATAGGTGAGCTGCAAGCATGAGTTGAGTTTAGTTGAACTGCGAGACTTGGACAGAAAGTTAATAGTGACTGATAAATTGTGAAGGCAAAAGTGGACTAAGAAGAACTGTGAGTTATTCTGAAATAAAGACATAAATGAAAGTGGACTAAGAAGAACTGTGAGTTATTCTGAATTAAAGACAGATTAGTATTATATGAGATAATTTTCGGATTTTGTATTGAATTTAGTTATAGTGAAACAGAAAGTGGAGTAAGAAGAACTGTGAGTTATTCTGAATTAAAGACATAGATTAGTGTTGGAAGAACTGTCAGTTATTCTGAATTAAAGACATAGATTAGTATTGTATGAGATAATTATCGAAAGTTCTTCTGAATTAAAGACATAAATTAGTGTTGTATGAGATAATTATCGGATTTCTGAATTAAGACATAGATTAGTGTTGTATGAGATAATTATCGGATTGTGAATTTAGTTATAGTGAAACAACATTATTTTGTTTTGTGTGAATAAATTGGACTATCGATTTAGTTATAGTGAAGCAAGATTGTTTTGCATTGTGTGAATAAATTGGACTATACGAAATGTAGCTTATATGAAACAAGATTATTTTGTTTTGTGTGAATAAATTGGACTATATGATTAGTGTTGTATGAGATAATTATCGGATTTTGTATTGAATTTAGTTTGAAACTAGATTGTTTATTTTGTGTGTAAATAAATGGGACTATATGAAATATAACTGTATTCACTCTTTATTAATCTGTTTGTGAATAAATTGGACTATACGAAATATAGCTGTATTCACTCTTTAGTGTAAATAAATTGGACTATACGAAGTATAACTGTATTCACTCCTTATTAATCTCTACGAACTCGTAAACCCACAAATGTGTAAATAAATTGGACTATATGAAATATAGCTGTATTCACTCTCTATTGTAATAAATTGGACTATACGAAATATAGCTGTATTCACTCTTTATTAATATAATAAATTGGACTATAAGAAATATAGCTGTATTCACTCTTTATTATTCTCTACGAACTTGTAAACCCACAAAATGTGACAATATAATTCTCTTTTAATTTATAAATGGCATAATATTAATAAAACCCAAAAAAATTTTTTTGTTTTCATTTAAAAACCATGTAAAAGTGAAACTGTGTAAATTGAGTGTGTGCAAATCGAGGGCTAGGTGTATTTCCAATTTTTTCATTCATTTTGAAAGCTTGGCAAAATAGTAACAATGAATTTACTGTTACAAAACTCAATGGGCATTGAGCCAATGCATCAGAGAACTAGTTGAGTTTGAATTGACATCTATAATTCAGGTGCATGGCAGCTGTACACAAATATTCTTTTCTTTCTGGATAGCTCTTGTATAATTAACAGTTGGTTATTTATTTTTTAACTACATTTAGATCTCCTATTTATACTGATTCAAATTCTGCAATTTCAGATATACTGTATATAGATGTGTAAGTCTTTTTATTTTTTATTGAATGTCTATAAAACTTCAATAAAAGCTTCATAAAGTAATTTTTTTACAAAAATATCAGTTATGATATTAAATTTTCATAAATATGTTCAAAGTATAGTCATAAATTTTATCTAGTCATTTCATTTATCATGTGTTGAACTTACACAGTTTTCAATTTATGTGGAAATTTTTGAAATGAATTAACCATGTAAGTAGTAAACCTAATTATATTAAAAAAATTAAATCATATTAATATAACCAATACTTTTTAATTTTCTTAGATTTATAAATAAATAATTATAATTGAAAAATTCCCTTCTAGATATTTTCTAAGATTATTTCTAAAACTTTCTACAGTTTATTTTGAGCTCTCCTCTTTAGTTATTGATTTGTGTTTAGATACTTAAAATTTAAATATAAAATTTTATTATTTTTATAAGTGAAATTCATAGTTTTTCTTCAAAATAATTATCACATTAATGATATTTAACTGATTCATATAGAAGGGAGAACATGATTTCTGTAGAAATTAGTTTACATTCTGTTTATATAAAAATTATTCATGATTTGCTTATTTGCTGGCCATGTTGTTCGTTTTTTTAAACTTGATATATAAAATAAAAGTCATACTAAACAGATAGCTTTTAAATGTATGATATCTATTATAAAAAACTTCCTGTCACAGAATGGTAATACCTAATATTGAAATGTTGTACAATAATAAGAATAATTTTATCTCTTTTTGAAATATTTATATTAAATTGTAAATCAAAACAATCATAAGTTGGAAATGCCCAAAATTTATGGATTGTCCACTACTATATTTGTTATTACACTCCACTTTATCATAATAAACTTAATGAACATAAAAATACAAGAACTAGACAAAAGGATGCTTTTTGTATATTGGACCTTTGATCAAGGATTCTAAACCTCGGTCAATGATATTGACCCATCACAGTTTTATTGATGACATTATCATTGTAAGTATGAGTGATCATAAGTTAAGGCAATTATTAGTCAAGGATTACTTGTAATTTTTAATTTTCAGTTTTATAAGATTTTTTATTTTCTAAAGTGAGCTAGAAATTTTAAAAGTCAGAATATATGAAAAAGTCAGAAAATATGAAAATATGATCCTTTAATTTATTATCTTCATTATAAATAATTAATTCCACTAAGTAAACAATTTTTTTTCAGTTTCAAGAAGGTGGGTACTCCAGTAAAAACACCCCCAGATAGTAATAATCATTCTCCTGAAATGTCAGAAAAGAAAGGATCTTGGCGTCAAGCAATTTTTAACAAAGTACAGACACCAATTAAACAAGGTAATATCTCTTGATAATTGAGTTATATACAAGATTAAATAAAAAAATTTGAACTTTTTAAAAATAAAATATTTATTACATATAAGAAATATTAGTTTTCTTTTTCAAAATACCTATATCTGTTTTCCATATATTTTTTTCAGCAATTTAAAAATTTTTGAAATGCACGAACAAAGTCAGTTTTCTTTAAAACTCAAGTATTTATTGTTTTTGTCATAAAGTTTGTGAAATCTTCATATAATGAATACTGTTTTTTTTTTTTTTTTTTTTATTTTTTTTTTTTTTTTTTTTTTTTTTTTTTTTTTTTTTTTTTTTTTTTTTTTTTTTAATTTTGGAAATAAATAAAAATCACAAGAGGAAAAGTCCAGAATGTAAGAAAAATGATGCAAACCAACTATAGAATGTTTTACCAAATATTCAAGAACACTTTTGGGCAGATGCATTATCATCATGAAATAATTTATATTGTTTTGACTAGATCAAGTCATTTCTTTTTTTTCCTAATTGCATCTTTGAGATGGACAAAAATCTCTAAGTATGTACTTTATCTGTCCTTCCTTCTGGTAAAAATTCATAATGAATCACATTTTTGTAATAAATAAAAAAAAGAGTTCAAGCATTACTTTACCCATTTCTAAACTTGTATTCTTCAATATAAACTTTGTTTTTATGGTATTATCTCTGTAAGCTTAGATTATCATTTCTAAAGTTTTTGTAAATGATTTTTTTAAATAAAATGCAAAGTTTTATACTCATTCTTTGTTCAGCTGCTAGCATTTTAAAAATCAATGGAGATGTTATACTTCAAGATCAGAAATGGTGATAATTGTTGCACATAACTCAAAATCAGTAGTGCCAATGAAAAGTATTACTCTTATACTTAACTTCAGTATTTGTTAAAATATATACTTTTTATTTTATTTTTTATATTAATTAGTTCAGTTTCTTTTTGATCCTGTCTTATAAATATTACAGCAAAACTTACTCATTTTAAAAATAATAATAATCTAGTATTGAAATCAAATTATATGAAAGCAAGTTCTGCAAGATCTAGCAGAGTAATATAGCTACCTATTGAAGGTTGTAATTATTATTATTCCATTTTAACACTTTTTACAGATTTAATTTTTGAAAATTTTAAATTTAGGACTTAGTTATTTCCGAAAGGATAGTGATTCATTTGCATTTTTATTCCATTCTGGAATGAAGAGGTAAAAATTACAAGTGTTTATCTTTTTATTTCTTTGATAAACACTTAAATTCTGAATTTAAAATTTTTAGAAAATAAAACTGTTTTCTCTAAATTCAGATTCTCTATGAATTTCTGCCATAGTTCTTTCATATTTTCACTTACTATATGTATAATTATATATATATAGTTTCTTAAATTTATAATTAATCATAATATATTCATTGTTGAGAATGTTTATTGTGTACAGTGGGTTATACAATGTACAATGGGTTTACATCTTTTTCCTTCGAAAATCAGGAAATGAACTTCTAGAAATTTGGGAATTTCTAGCAGAAGTTCATTTAATGATTTAACTTTCTTCTCCAAATTTTGGAGTAAAAAGGTAAATTTTGTTAAATCTTCATTGAGGTATAATGATTGATATCTCCTTAGAATTTATGTTACAATATACATTTTGTATATTGAATTATTACAAATTCTTCAAAAATGTATCTGAAATATCTATTTATATAATTAGAATAAAGACATTAAAATTTAGTATTACAATCTGATTACAATTAATAATGGAACAATCAGTTACAATTAATAATGGAAATATATTAAAATCTCAGTGGAATGGAATCAAAGGATTAGATTTTTTACATGTTGACTTTATCAAGGTTCCAAACTTAGCTTTCTATTTATTTGAAATAAATTGATAAATCTATGTTAACAAATATTTGTATTGATTTTAAATTTATTCAATTTTATTTATTCAAATTAAAAAAAAAATTTATAAAAAAATAAAAAATTTGAAAATTGATTATTTAATATTAAAAATAGATAAGAGAGATTATGTAATAAATTACAATTAGGGACAATATTAGCAAATACTAATGTAGGGTGATATTTATTAAATATGTAGTAATAACTGCTCAACATCATTGTGTTCACATGATAAATACAATAGTTGTTTAAATTGCATATTTAATTGAAATAATAAAGTATGGTATTTATTTTTAAATAAATAGCAAAAGTCTATGGATCTCTTTAAACAAACAAGGATTATCAATGAAACAATGACAAACATATGTTTACTAGTCATTATTTTTTTATTGTTAAATGAATATCAGTCACAGCAGAATTGTCAGTACTGGATACTTAGTTATTTATTATTTTTTGTATTACTGTATTTGCTATATGGAATATATTTTTTCTGGTAAGAATCTAATTTTTATTTTGTTGTGTGTTTTCCTTTCATTTGATCAGGCTTTCATATTATATAGTTGTTATAGATATATAAAAAGTTTGTGGAAACTGGAAAGTTTGAAAGGTAGTTCATCAAATGTAGCATTTCATTATGTAGGAGATCATTAAAGGAAAATTTTACTGTAGATAGATATTGGATACAAGCAAATATGTTGCCTATATAGAACTATGGAATAAGTTGATGTAAGGGCAGGGCTGGATCTAGGCATTAGAAAAGCAAGCATCTTTTTGGAATGGCACATTTTCAGAAGCAGTATTTTCCAAAAAAATTAATAAACAAATAATAATAAATAAAATTTAAAAATATGTAAAATTCTGGTACAATAATGATTTAAAATAAAAATTTAATTTGTTGCATCGTATAAATAAAGAAGAACTTCCATTCTGTTATTTCTTATAAAACAAAATAGCAAAGAAATTGAATTTTGCAAAACTTTTAGAAAAATCAAGGCAATTTTTTGTATCTAAATAGCAAAAAACATTATCTTGGTGTAAAAAGAAAACAGTACAAATTATAAACCAAAACAAATGAAAAAACCAATAAAACCAACTTAATCTATATAAAATATTATTTTTGTATTCTATTAAATTTAATATTTTTTTTGTATTTTTATGAACCAATTTTAATATGGGAAAAGGGTTGACACTCAATTCTGTTTGGAGGCAAAAAACTTAACTGGCCTTGGTAGGCCAGTTAATATATATTAATATATTTATATTTATATTATATTAATATATTTGTTAATAAGATAATTTTTAAAAGTAATGAAGTCTTTGTTATGTAATTAATTAATACAGCATAATACAAACTGATTAAGGGAATTTTAATCAAAATACTAAACCAGCTAAATGATCCCTTGTAAATTATTTAATATTAAATTAAATATTTTAAAATTACAATAGTTCTCTACTTATGTAATTAATTTATCCTAAAAATTTTTTTATAAATTTAAGACTGCATAAATTCAATAATACTTACATTGATATAAAGGATATATACGTTGATAAACACAATCACTAGATATAATTTTCAAACATTTTTTAAGCATAGATCTGAAAATTTAAAGCCAAAAGTGATATTTTTCAAAAAATAAATTCTTTAATAAATTTATTTGTATTTTATGGAAATTTGACACAAATTAAAAGTATATGTGTATCTAAAACTGCATAAATAGGGTACCTATTGTAGTTAATATTTAACAATGAAATACTAATTAATAATTATACAGTAATAACCTGACTTATGTAAATTCAGAGATACATAACTTCTTATCCTGGCCCCTTACCTTCTTGTTTGTTTCACAATTACAAAGTGCATATATATATGTATGTACATATTTGATTTGTTGATTAAGAGTCTTTAATTACAACTACATATTATAATCTTTTATAATTTGTTGTTTTCTTTGTAATAAAGAGCCAGTTAAGAATCTAATACATATGTATCTGAAATTAGATTTGGGAATCTGTAGGTACCCCAACTTACGTAATTTTCGACTTATGTTATTCTTCCCAGTCCCATCTATTACCTAACTCTGGTACTACTGTATACCAAATTTTAATATAGGATAGAATCAAAGAAAGGAGAAAATGTGAAGGAATGGGATTTATCAAATCCTCATAAATATTATGCAAAATAAAAAGTTAAATTTTTTATTAATGAATTTTTAGAATATAATATGATGCAAAACAATCTGTTTTTGGATAGATTCTTTTATAAGAAAAAACTTGATTGGTTTATGACTTTTTAATTTAAAAATTTAATTTTAATGCAAAATGTAAATGATATACTTGAAGTCAATAGTAAAGTTATAAAGTTATTAAATTTTTGAGATTTTTTTCATTTATGGTATTTTTTAATATTTTGTAATTTGCTTTTAATCAGTTCTGATGATTGTGTTTCAGATCTGGTATCACAATTGAAAGAAAAAAATCAGTAACAGAATTTTAATAAAATTAAACTTATTAAATGATTGTACTCATACTAAATTCATCAATGAAAGCATAAAAAATATAAAATATTTTAATTATAATTTATTATTAAATTTCAGAAAGTCATGAGATTGACATTGATAAATCTTTCAATGAAGATCTTCAAGATATGCCAAATACAGAAACTAAACGTTCAGCAGCAACTTTAAGAGCTCTTTGGAAAAAAGCAATAATGGAACAAATATTACTCATCCGAATGGAAAAAGAAAACCGAAAATTACAAAGTAAGATTTAAAAGCTATTTTTTCATCTGCATTTAGAGATAGTTTTCACACAAAATTTGCATTCATATACAAATTTTTTAATAAAGTGTAGATGAAATGTAATTCAAGAACTCATTACAGAGTTCTTCATTTCATTATAATGTTTTATGATCTGAAGAAGTAAATTCAATTGGTTACCATGATAAGTCATCTATTATTGACCAAAACAAATTTTAAAAAACATTAATTTTAGATTTATATTATCCTTATGAGGACAAAAATTTTGTTTGGTAGATTTAAAGCTATAAATTAAGTTGGTCAGCTGAATGGAAATCATTGTAGAAATTTCAGTTTTAAAACAAATCAATATTTACCTCATAAAATGAAGAAGTAGATGCCATTTTTCATACTTTAAATTATTGATTAGTAATATATTAATTATTACTGTTTCATAAATCAGTTGACTGGATAAATTTATTATATTCACAAGACATTGATAATATCCATAAAGTTCATTTAATTAGGTCTTCTGAACAAAATGATTGGAATCAGTTCAAGATTTTTTTTTCTGAATATAAATTTGATACTACAATTTAAATTTAATTTGTACTGATTTTATTAGTTTAATATTCAATGGTAATTCACATCTATCTTTAATTTATAAAATGTTATTTAAAAAAATATGTGAGAAAATCATTTTTTATTCAAAATTTAATAATTAAATATATATTTATTTATTAAATACTTTTGAAGTGTAAAAAATTCTTTATTTAGGATTATTGTTATTATTGATTGTTTGAACTATTTTATTATTATAAGATACAGGGTGTGCCAGAAATTACCAATTTAAAAATATTTTAAATTGGTAATTTCTGGCACACCCTGTATCTTATAATTTTAAATAAGCTATTTTCAAGAACCATCAGATGATTTTAGTGCTGTCATAATAAATATTTTTGTGTACAGGTATCCTACTTAACACACCCTCATTTAACATATTTTTGCTATAATATACAATCAATTTTATTATTCATCCCAATTATAACATATTGGGATCATTGCCATAACATATTGACATCATTAACTATTGGATAGCATCTAAAATTTTTATCATTCTGAAACTGACAAAATGTTGGAATCTGAAATGGCTGACACCATACTGTGCCACATGATCATTTTGTTTTTATATTTCATTGTAATAAACAATTCATTTTTTAAATATGTGAAACAAAATATAAGTAGTTACTATATTTCCTTGATTCTAAGACACATTATTTTTTCTTTAACTTCTTTGAAATCAGGATGTCTTATGATTGGCATCAAATAAACTTCATTGCTTAATTTGAAGAAACAAAATTGTCACTATGTTGATTTGAAATAATGGGAATTTTTCAGCAGCAATCATTATTCAAATGTTACAAGATACAGGTGATCCTCGATTTTCATACTTAATTGGTTCCTGAAATGTATATGAAAGTTTAAATATACAAAAGTAGAGCAATATAAAAAAAAACATGGAAAATTATTTTTAAAATATTTATTTTACAATATTAGCAATATTTGAAATATATATTTTACACCAAAACAGGTAAACTGACAACACAATGTATTAAGAGAGGGGGAGAGGCTACAAGGAAATACATGCATTTTTGGGATATATACCAATAAAAATTTAACTTTTAAATATGTACAAATTAGCAAATTGTACAAAAGTCGAATGTGTACATAAGTTGAGGACTGCCTGTATTCAAATAACAAAACAATATTAATTAATAATCATTAGTGAAATAGGAAATGAATGATCCAACACACAATGATTGCTGAAAGAGCAAATCTTGTATCCCCTGATAAGTACATAATAATCATCAATATTTGTTTATCAGAATCATCAAAGACTGCACAAATTTGATTGGAAATGTCAGAGCTTGCTATGTTTACATCATACAGCAAACTTCACACTGCAACTAATGTAATTTTTTTATATAACACTGCATAATATTAGTATAAAACATTCAAAATAGTATTACATTACATAAATCTAAAATATGAAATAATGCATTATCTGTAAATTATTTTAACATTTAATAAACAATGGGAATTTTATACTGCATGTTATTTATGAAATGTGCATATATATTTCAGGAAAATTCAATTAAATAATTTTTTAAACAAATAACATTATTTTTAATAAATGTTAAATCAGAGTTTATAATATTTTAAACTATGATTGACATTTATACGTAGAAATTCAAATATGGAATATAGATTAAAGTAAATAAATGCATTTTAAAACTACTAGAAACTTAGAATGTTAGAACTAAACAATATGGTGGTAAGTTTCTGAAACAAAATACTGATCAACATTTCAAAAGTTGAAATGAAAAACATTTCTTGTTTTTTATGCTGCTAATATTTAAATAAACTATGTCTTATACAATAAGACCCCATTTAACGCGGGGATATGTTCCAAGGAAAAAAGCGCTAAATGAAACAGCGTTAAGCAAGGTTATTTTAACATGTAAATAATGAGTATAGGTGAAACAGGATGGTGAATAAAAAATATATACATAGCATTTTTTAAATTTTATTTTATAATATGTATTATTACTATTGTATTACATTAATTATAGACATTTTTTATTGCCAATATTGATTTGTATGCATAAATCATTGATGAAAAATTCCTAAAATTAGAAAATAAAAAGTTTTAAGAATGAAAAGCAATAATCAGATTGCAGTAAGCTATAAAAAAAAATGAAAAAATACTGATGAAAGAATAACATTCTAACTTCAAGGAACTATACTTTAAAGTGGCAGCATTTAAGTTTAAAACTAAAATGGGATAATTGTTATTTTTATTACTGTAAAATAATATTGATGATGACTGTTCATATATATGAATTCTGACCGCAGCAGACTTTCGTATGTACTGCGCTAATATGAACTCTGGTTATTTTTATTACTGTAAAATAACATTGATGACAGATCATAAATATGAACTCACCGCTAGTGTAAAATAACATTGATGACCGATCATAAATATGAACTCTGACCGCAGGCTTTCATATGTACTGCACTGATATCAAACACACTATGAGATGGCATAGGAATATCGATGCAACAAATTCGTGCCATTTCAGATTTATGTGAGTATAATGGTTTGAAAAACCACATCAAAGTGAATCAATAAAAATCTAGAATTAAAAAAAAACGTGTTATATCAAAACAGCGTTAAACAGGGCAGCGTTAAACGGGGTCTTACTGTAATTGGACTTTTACATATTTTTATCTTAGATTTGCAAATAATATTTGAATAATTTTCAGTATTCATACTTTCATCAGTAAAAATGGGGAAAAAAAAATTATATGAGTATATCAGTAAGTTGATGGCAAATTAGGATGGAAGAAATACAGTACAGTAGATCCTTGACTTATGTGGTTAGTTAATTCTAAAAATTTCTGCATAAATCAAAAAGCACTTAAGTCCAACAATGCTTAAATTTGATAAATACAAATGAGTGCATTAGTAAACATGCAAAGTCGCGGTTTAGAACGAATGTCAATACTACTAATTACACTAAGCCTAATGATTCTAGCAACTCTGCAATCCAGAGTTCGGCCTGAGCTCAGGTCTTAAGCTAAGTTCTCAATTTAAAACTAATTAATTACAAAACAGTCTAACACAATGTAACGTCTTTAAAATAAGTTAACTTCAAAACAATCTAACAACTACTAACGTTTACCGGCAAAAACAAAACCGGAAACAGGAATTTACAACTAGAAGTAACGAACAAGTGTTAGATTGAAAACAAGAAGATGATGTTAGAAACTTACACTAATAAATTCTCAAAACAAGTTTAATAAAAAACAAATTTATTGGACTCTAAACACTTACAAAGTGTTAATAAATGCTTTATTGAAACTATAATAAAGCAACAAGTAAATGTTAGTCAACAAAACTGTTTAACCTTTTGCGCTCTTCGATTAAAAAAAAAATTCCATTTTACGCTAGAAAGGGTTATGAAATATGATACTTAATATTCGATATTTTGCCATAACTTTTTTAATAAAAAACAAATTTATCTAAACACTTACAAAGTGTTAATAAATGCTTTATTGAAACTATAATAAAGCAACAAGTAAATGTTAGTCAACAAAACTGTTTAATAATTCAAAATCTCAACAATCAACTATTCACAAGAAATAAACTTTAAATACTAATTAATTCTACTGAAATAACAAGAAATAAACCTTAAATAATACTTAAATTCTACTACCTCCACAATTATTCACAAAAAAAGAACCTTAAATATTACTTAGATCTAATACCTCCACTACCGATTACAACTTCAAACAATCGTCGATCTTTACAAAAACTCAAATGTCACTTTCACCAATTCTACATCTGTAAATTCTGCACCTCTCGTTACCAAACAACACCTCTAAAACTTGTCGATTGCGTCGCTCTTTTATACGTGAGTGACGAACATTTCACATTCGCTCATTTACATACTTAACTTGTCGATTGCGTCGTTCTTTTATACTTGAGTGACGAACACTTCCGCACTCGCTCATTTACATACTTATAAGTAACAAGTTCAAAGTTATTAGTTTACAGAGTAATTCATTCATGTAAACTTGTTTAAAGTTGTTAGTTTACAGAGTATTTCATTTATGTCATTATCTTTTAAAGTTATCAGTTTACAGAGTAATTCATTCATGTCATTATCTTTACAATTCAAAGTTTTCTAGTTTACAGAGTAATTCATTCATGTCATTATCTTTACAATTAATTTAGGTAATTCATTCATGTCATTATCTTTACAATTAATTTATATATCGAACAGATAATACTAATACGGATCATTCTTATTTTCACATATCAGTTCAGCGGTAAATAACTGATATGGATCATTCTTATTTTCACATATCAGTTCAGTGGTAAATATTATGTAGGTAAGACATCATTAACCGGGATAGCTCTTCCGGATACGGGTTCCGATTCGTATTATGTAGATAAGAGGACACCATTAACCGGGATAGCTCTTCCGGGATACGGTACGTGATTGCCAACGACGGAGGCGGAGAACGTGGGAAGTAAGTTAACTCTGTGATTGCTAATGACGGAGGCGGAGAACGTGGGAAGTAAGTTAACTTTTAAACTATCATTAACCGGGATAGCTCTTCCGGATATGGGTTCCGATTCCGTATCACGGATTGCCAACTGACAGAGAAGGTGGAAGTAAGTTAACTTTTGAACTAAAATATAATACGTTAGAATGAGAAGGTGGAAGTAAGTTAACTTTTAAACTAAAATATAATACGTTAGAAATAATAAGAAAAATAATAGGAAAATAATGATAAATAATAGAGTGCATAATAAAATAAAAACATAGGAAAATAACGATAAATAAATAATAGAGTGCATAATAAAATAATGGAGAATGTGGAAGTAAGTTAACTTTTAAACTAAAATATAATACGTTAGCATATAGTGGAGAATGTGGAAGTAAGTTAACTTTTAAACTAAAATATAATACGTTAGCATATAGAAACGATAAATAATAGAGAGTATAATAAAATAAAAATAGAACAGGTCCAAGTTAACTTCCTCACAAACAGAATGGCCAAATGAAATTTATTAGCATATTTTAAGCATAGAAAAGAAAATTTAAGGCCATAAATAATATTTTTGCAAAATAAATTGTTTAATAATTTTTTCATTTGCATTTTATGGAAATTTGACAAAAATAAAGAGATTTACATATCCACATATTTCTGAAACCACATAATTTGGGCCTATTGTATAGTTAGTCCTTGATTTATGATAAGGTTCCATTCCAACATCTCCATCATAAGTTAAATCAAGGACTTTTTAAAATCTTGTTTTGTTCGATTTTTGTTTTAATATTTTCATAAATTAGGTTTCTATTTAACTTAAAATGGAGTTAAAATATGTAAATTTACATAAATATTTATAAATTATTTATTAGTACATATATAATTAAATACATAAATACAAAATTAAAAAAACAAAATTTAAGAAATTTTTCATTAGTAATAGTGTTTCTCTTACTTGACATGACAGTGGTTATGATGAGATAAAAATTGCAATGAGAGAAACAAACACTTTGCTGATTAGCAATTAATGTGCCAGAGACTGTGATAAGTTAGAAGTGGATGGATCACACTTGTAGTATTGCATCTTGTTGAAAGGCTTTGCTTGCCAACTTTGGTGACACTGCAATGTGTATACAAAAGCAATGTGATATACTTATGTATATTCGGGCGACAAAGTTGAATTAGAGAATTTGTTCATTCAAAAGGCATATATGAATATATAATGTAATTTTCACTATTTGTTAGACACTTCCCTTGATACAATATATGGGGCAATTTATGGTATGATATTGCTGTGATTGGACAGTTATTCATAATACACCTGCCATCTTTATACAAACCAAAAATTCATGGCTCAATAGGACTTGGCATTATCTTGAATTTAATGGAATCCACTTTGTACACCTTCTGTAAAACATGTTTGATCATATAGCATTAAGTTATATCAAAATATGGAGATTTGTTTTATCTGTAATTCTGTATCCTTTTTCATATCTCTCTAATGAAGTAGTTAAAACTATATTTTTATATAAAAATTTTTTTTAACAGCAGAATGCTTGCCACCTATTTATTTCATGCAATTTTGATAAACTATATTAAATTTATTATGTTCTTAACTTTTAAAAGTATAATATTTTATTTATTGAAAATATAGAATAATATACTTTTAAAGGAGATATAAATTTATGATTTTTCTTATTATTCCAATTTAGAAATGAAAATTAATTATAGAAATTTATTTATTTACTTTAGATTTCAGCATAAATAATAATAAATACTATTCTTTAAATAATATATAGATTGTACAATTTGTAAGTTTTTTAGAAAATTAGATGTGTTCCTATATTAATTTATATTTGCACAAAATATTTAATAATAATAATAATAATAATAATAATAATAATAATA
>AYEL01083767.1:0-28604 GCA_000484575.1 Olivierus martensii
TCCTGCGTGGCACACTAACGCGTTACCACTCGGCCATCCGGCCGCCCTTATGAAAGCATTATTCTGTTAATATCCACATATTATGTGAATATTAATAGAATAACATTTTGCAAGATAAATAAATTTGTCTTACAAAATTTTAGCACCCATTTTGTTTTCCACGAAATGAATCATAGGACCAGCATTAAATATCTTGGGAAAAAGTAGCATACTGCTATGGGAACCCACAAGCGGAACTGCAAATTGTCTAGCAATCAAACTGTTATTTAACATTTGAAAAATATACATATTACTTCATTTTTAAAAATATTTTGAAGATTGAATTCTATAATATTAATTTTTTTTATTTTCATTTGCCAAATCGATTAACTCCATCAGTCACTCAAAATCTGTAACTAAATTAACGATTACTCCAAGGATATACTATATTATGCATTTGATATGTCATTCCATAAAAGTTACATCTGTAATAATACATACCACAATGTTTATTTGAATTTATATTTTAAAGGGAATTTTAAAATATATATATATATTTTATAAATTTTTTATCATTTTTTATCAAATTTTTTATCAGTTTATATTATTTTATCATTTTTCTCCACTTTTGTTTTGTGGAGTTAATCAACTTGGCAAGTGAGCGGCTCATATATCACTGTAGCAATACTATTATACAGTGGCGGCTCGTGGATGATTTTTGTGGGAGGGCTGAAAAAAATTATAATAAAATACGTACTAAAATACGTAGTGCGGACTGCAATGTTTGCAACCCCACGATATACATAAAATACGTAGTGTGGACTGCAATGTTTGCAGCCCACGATATACATATCACAAAACGTATATCATGGGTTACCCCAACCTGCTCAATATACTGACTATGCGGTGTGACTCAGTCTGCACTGACTGCAGCCCTGATGAGTACTCAATCGCACTGACTCATACAATACACACATACAGAGCGCCTATCGAGGTACCTAGTATCTACAATTCAAAAATAAATATACTACAAACGGAAAAAATATGTTTTTGTAAAATAATTGTATATTAATGTAATAGCTATAATAATTTAAAAATGTTTTCATTTTGGTGGGAGGGCTGCAGCCCTGCAGCCCTTATGGGCGAGCCGCCACTGCTATTATATAATATACTCTATGAAGAGGAAGTTAAGATATTCACAGACAGGAATTGTCTACAGGGAAGAGTATTTTTTCCCCTATTGTGGTGCCTTGTTATAAATGATCTTTTAACTACACTCAATGGGAACGGTTTCTTCACTGTCAGTTATGCTGATGATATAGCGATCATTAACATGAGAAAGTTTCCTAGTTGTATCTGAGGTGCTTCAGACAGCTATCAATATGTTGTCTAAGTGGTACTTATTGTATCACAGTGTTACTTATTGTACAGTGGTACTTATTGACAGCTATCAATATGTTGTCTAAGTGACATTTATTGTACCACTTAGATACCATAACAGTTAACCATAAAATTGGTTAATTGTTAATCTAGCAAAAACTAATTGTACCTTTTATATGAAGACAATTAATGGGACCTTTTGGACCATAAGTCTTTGGCAAAATGTTGAATTTAATTACTGAAGTAAAAAAATATTTGGTGCTATGTTAGATAGGGACTGATTCAGAAATAACATACTGGTTATGTTGTTATGAAGATCTATAAAACCCTAAGGACTTGTAAAAGCATTTTGGATAAGATAGGGATATAAACTAAGATTGTTATATTGATATACCATAGATGTGAGAGCCATTATTACTTTTGTCATCATCATTTGATGGCAGAGTTTTGTTAAAGACATGCAGAAATGAACTTGAAAAGACTGAAAGGATGTTCTGTCTGACCCTCACAGGCATTATGAGGATTATTCTTATTGCTGTCCTTGAATGTCTTTTGGGCATTCTTCTATTGGGTAATCTTGCAGTTTAGGGCCCTGACATTTACTCACCTGATCAATACTTTACAAACTTGTGCAGCATTACCAGGTTTTCTGTTTTAGAATTAAAATATACGGAACAAGAAATTTTTATTTAAAATAATCCTTTTATAAGCAATGATATTTAATTTTTCATTTTATAAAAAATATTAGATGTATATTACACCACATCATATCTAATTAGCATTACCATATAATTAAATAATTATTACATATATATATAATATTTTTTAATAATAAACTTTATCAAATAATTTATAAAATGATTTGATTATTTTAAATAAAAATTCCATACATTTTAATTCTAAAACAGAAAATTTGGCAATGCTACACAAGATTGTCAAGCAGGTGAGTAAATTTCAGGTCCCTAAACTGCAAGATTATCCTCCATTGCAATTATATGTTAAGGTTAGGCCTAAGAAGGTTAATTTGAATACGTAGACTGTTACACAACACATACACTACAATAGACACACAACACATAGATTGTGCCAGTCTATGTGTTGCTTGGCTAGTGTCATTGAAGGCCCATGGCTAGATTTAGCTCAGTCAGGAATAGATCTATCAGCAAAATCTGATGTCGATAATCAAAAATTAATTATAAATTAATATAACTGTCTGGAGAATCAATTCATTCGTTGGCCTCAGTGTTCTAGCAGTATGACATTGGGATGGTAGCCCAAAGGTCCCCAGTTCGATTCCGAGCCAAGGCAGATTTTTTCTTCAGATAAATTAGTTAAAAATTCTAGTTTAATTATTAAGGCCGAGGCAGATTTTTTTCTTCAGATAAATTAGTTAAAAATTCTGGTTCAATTATTAATTGGATGGCACCACACATTGATTTAATAAAATAATAAATATTCTAATTACGAGATGGCGCTAAAATTAGTCTAAATTTAATTCAAATCATTAAAATTTCCGTTAAGGTTTTTTCAAGAGATAAAATTTGGCAGAATAATTAGGTTCATTTGGAATAAATTTCCTTGAGGTTTGTATTGTATAAAGTTTAAGCTAAGGAATAGAGAACTAAAGAATTGCTTGCATTACATAAATATCAACTAAGGATTGTTACAGGGTTCCTTAAAAGGCACTATCATCTTAGGAAAATCTTCACTTAATAGGATTGTTGATAATTTCAACTGTAGATGGGGCTATCAAAAATTCGAATTAAAGGATGGAGGAAATGAAACTCTTCTTATGTAGAATATATGATGAGGTATATAAAATAGTCTTCATTTATTGCGTGAATGCATAGCCCTTTTATGGCTAAGATACAATCTTCTAGAGAGAGAATGAAAATGAAAAAGTCAAATAATGTTTTAGTATTATTATAAAATAGTTTTAACCTCATAACCAACAGAAAGGGTCTCTGGAACCCTAAGAGTCCACAGACCATACTTTGAAAATCATTGTATCAAACATCTAAATGAAATCAAGATACATCTGAAAAATAAATTAATAAATGTATTCCTCTGAATAAAGTTCAATTTAACAAAAAATAATAATTAATCAAAATATATCAATCACAATAGGCTATCATTATTATTTTATCTGAAATTTTTAACTTCAGTATTTGCCAAATTCAATAAACATAAAAATTAAACTTTTTTACAATTCAATACATGTATTTCAATAACCTTATTGTTGAAGAAACTTTAGTAATGATGACATTAAACAATACAAATAAATTAAAAATGCACACAGATATTTTTGGGTTGCATGATAAATAGATAACCCTGTATATACAATATATATTGTTAATCAAGGTGATATGCTTATATAATAAATCTCTTGAAAATGATAGTAAATAAGTGAAGTTTGAAAAATACTATTATATAGGAATTTTTAAAAAACAGATTGTCAATTTGCATTTTTAGTCAATGGGATAAAAATAACATCAATTCTCCACAAAATACAATGTTTATTGGCTTATAAGACACTTTGGAATAGATGATGCATCCCAATTTTGGAATGGTAAATTTAAGGAAAAAATTTATCATTCCAAAATTTATCAAAAAGCCCAAAAGCCAATAAAGAAAAATATATGATTATTATTATATTATTATTCAACTTCAGATTCATTACTATCAAGATCATCTTTATCTTCAATACAATCATATACTTATATATAAGGCATAAATGTATAATTGGAATTCACTTGTTATTCCAACAAAAGCTTGATAATTATTGAAAAGTGAACTGACTATTCCAGTATTTTTACAGTTCTGTAAGCAGGTATATTAATATACCATTATAAATTATACTCAAATTCTATATTACACAATTTTATTCATTTATTCTAGTGTGCCTTTGGCCTATTCATAACCCTCTTCAGCGGTACAAACATTAATTAATTATAGAACATCAAATGCAGAATATAAGAATTAATTCTTATATTCTGCATTTGATGTTCTATAATCAGTTAATGTTTGTACCGCTGAAGAGGGCTATGAATAGGCTGAAAGCACACTGGATTAAATGAATAAAATTGTGTAATATAAAATTTGAGTATAATTTATAATGTAATTAATACTCCTGCTTACAGAGCTGTAAAAATACCATATTAGCAAAAAGCAGTGTACTGAATTTTATAGTATAATGGATAATGCTGAGCCAGCTGCACGAATACTTAAAGTGAATAAGAAGTTGATTGAATTGACTATTCATTATATCATCCATATAATGATGTAAATTATCTATTAAATACATTTTGTCATTTGCCAAAATTCTTGGTTTTTTGCATGTACAAGTTAACTATCAAAAATCCGGCAATCAATATACTAGTTCCATCAGTTTTCCAATATGAATGCCAGAGCACATTTTTAAATTTACCATGATGGCACGCCATTGTTTTCTGAAGGTGCCGTTTATGTTTTGACGACACTGTACTCCAAAATCAGATGTTTGGTCATGCTTGCAACCAGGGTTGCCAGATTAGCTTTTTTGATGCCAAATGAGCTCTTTTTGGCTTTTTTTAGATATGGTTGGCATTAGAATTTTTTTTTAATATTTTGGCATTTTTTCTGGCTTTTTTTTTGCTTATTGCACTTAAAATCTTTTAACTTTTTTTGAGGGTATAGTACCAAATTAAAATTCTATAGAATTATTATATTTAGCTGAATTAAAATTCTGAGGAACTATTTTATTTAGTTGAATTAACATTCTGTTGAACTACAGTCTTTTAACTATTTTATTTAATTGAATTAACATTCTGTAGAACTACAGTCTTTTATGTAGTTATTGAACCATAAAATTTCATTTGCTTTTCATTTAGTGTTTAATTTTATTCCTTTAAAGCATTGTACAAGTAGTCTTTTTCTGTTAAATATATACAGCAATATATACATCAAAAATTCGGAATTGTCAAATATCAGGCAACCTCAGGTCCCGAGGTTGCTGGATTTTTGATTGTCAATTTATACTATACTGTCACTTTTGGCTTATAAGACACAGGGCAATTTTTTAAATATTTATAAGGAAAAAGTCCATCTTATAAGCTGATAAATACAGTATTTTATTTCTAGCATATGAGTTATTTATCATTGATTTAAACTGCCAATATTTGAAAATAAATTATTATTACATTTCAAAGGAATATCATTAGACTTAAGCTGACTTCTAGTACTTATAGTAGGATTTTTAAAAATTCTTTAATTGCTAAAGTTCAAAAAAAATAAAGTGTTTAAATAAAACACTATTTTTTTTGGTTAAATAAAAAAAATAAAACTTTTCTGTTCTGTTATACAGAATAGAAACGTTTTCAGTCTATCCAGCCTTATCAGCTGTTCAAATGAAATATACATAAAAATAATATATACTGAGACAATTAGTATTAAAAGAATTGAACTCATTCTATACTTTCTTATAGAATGAGTTGAATTCTTTCAATACTTAAATCTTATGAAAGTGAAATAAACTGTAGTTACAGGTAGGCCTCGATTAGTGCGAGTTCAAATAATGCGATATTCGATTAGTGCGACTTATAAAAATGATACAGTTTTTCAGTTAGTGCGAGCAAATATTCGATTAATGTGAGTTGTAAGCATAGACCAATCTTACTAACAAAGGTCCATCCCCTTTTATGATGTCAATTAACAAATTAATGTTAATTTTCGGTTAGTAAAACCGGACGAGGAACAGTTCAAGAATAGTCACTTGGCTTTGAAGGGGTGAAACACCAGAAAGATGGGCTTTTTTGCCGTTAGCTATTTACCATTACTATTATTCAGCTTTATTATCATAAAGATTTTGATTGATTAAAAATTGATAAATATTGATTTTTATTTTGGTTTCAATTTGGCAGTTGGTTTGATGATGGTATGAGATGCAATACCTGGTAACTTATTAATTTAGATGATGAACAATGATGTAAAATATGAAAATAAATGGTTATTAATTTAGATGATGAACAACGATGTAAAATATGAAAATAAATATATTTTAAACAGTTAGTATTGTGGTTATAAGGACGCAATTCCTGGTAAGTTATTAATTTAGATGATGAACAATGATGCACAATTCCTGGTAAGTTATTAATTTAGATGATGAACAACAATGTAAAAATGAAAATAAATATTTACAATAAACTTAACACTAACTGTTTAAGAGTTATGCTGAAGTTAGCTAATGGCCGGAATCTCACACTTAAAAAGTTACATTGTGGTTATTCTTTATGAGGTTGGCTAATGGCTGGAATCTCACAAAGCAAAAACCAATTACCATATTTTACATAAGTTACAGGAATCTCACAAAGCAAGAACCAATTATCATATTTTACATATAGTTAATTGGCCGGATCTCACAAAGCAAGAACCAATTACCATATTTTACATATAGTTAATACCTAAATAATGTGAATTCGAATAGTGCGAGAAATTTGTGGGATCCATTATTTGCACTAATCGAGGCCTATCTGTAACACTGCTACAGTGCTTGGATTTATTTATAATTTGTACTATGATAAGTATAGCAGAGAATAGTTTTTGAGATAATGAAATACAAATAGTTACTATTTATAATATAATATACTCTATTTTATAAATACTGTACTTTTATTAGATATGGCTTTAAGAAAAGAACATGTGATTATAAAAAAAATCAGAAAAACCATTACTAATAATATCTCAAAGATTCTGGATTTGTACTCAACAACTATATTACATTTTTATAGAACATAGTTCTGGATAAACTGTTTTCTTAAAGAAATAATAGTAAATTGCATTTCCTATAATTTAATTTTTTCTTTTTTCTTTTTTTTTTCTAACACAATTCAATCATATTAAAAATATCTTTCAATTTTATGATATATTAGTTTAAATGCATCTATTTTGATAAAATTTGTTTTAAAGTATGCTACTTTAAAGAAAACTTATCATACAACATTAAATTACATTTTTAATTTATGTAGAACAACAAACTGCATAGTTTACTGAACAACGAGGAAAAATACTTCGGAGGATTCAGAAGCCAAGCATTTCACTTGGATAGTAAAATCAATTCTTACAGTATATTATCAATAAATTGTTGCTGATCTTCTGGTATTTGTATAGGTTCTCTTTCTGTTGATTTTGATGGTGTGGAAATTTGTCTCATCCTTTCATCCTGTTTTTCTACAATTTTTGTTTTTATATGTTCTTCTTCTTCTGTATTTAAATGAGATATTCCTATAATGATAAAATAAATTATTTTAAGTGTATAATATATTTTCAATAATTACACAAAGTTCATGTCATTATTTTTAACAAGAAATATTTCCCTTAAAACTCAGAATATCTCAATACAATACAAATAAATCTGTATACAATAGAGTCTGGATTATCCAAGGTGATTTGGACTGAGGGTACCTCAGATAATCAAAAACTTGGATAATATGGAAGGTTTGGGAAATTATTATTAAATAAATTAGAATTAAATACATTAAATGTGATGACACACACATTATTTTCAAGTTTGAACTGCTTTTTGAATATAATGGCTTTTATTATACAATTTAAAAATGAATTATCGGGCATTTCATATTGATGTTTTTATTTTTGTAATAAAACAATTGTAAATAAAATTAGGTGTATTTTATTGTGTAATTTAAAACTTTTAAAATTTTATTTGCAACTATTTCATTATAAAAATTACAAAAATTAAAAAAAAAAAATTCAATTGAAAATTCCAAGATTCTGCATCACTTCAGATAATACAGAACCTTGGCTAAACAGGACTCAGTTAATTGAGACTCTACAGTATATGAAATAATATGGTTAAGAACAAACAACTGAAAATTATATTATTGCTACTATTAAACTACGTAAAAGAATAGAACTATAATAAAAAGTGAAATAAAAACCATAATATATTACTGAAAATTTATTTATTTATAAATTGGTTTCAAGAATCATTTTAAAAAATAAAATTCCTTAACAGAATCCAGTGAAATTTCCTTTACATATTAAATTTAATATAAATCCATTTGTGCAATTAAGTTTGCATGCTAAAGAGTATAAACTGTCAAAAATGCAAATTAAGTGAAGTATTTAATTTAACCCCTTGAGTGCCTTTGCCATGCATTCCGACAAGACATGTCCTGTGATGGTGGGCCTTTGCCATGATAACAGGTCAATAGTCTAGAATGGGAAGTTGGTTGTTTTAAAAATTATTTTGTGCTAATCTAAAAAAGCTTTTCGAAATTTATATAGTTACTGCATGTTGTAAATTATATTTATCATTATTGAATACAGATTAAAAAAATTTTCCGTTTTATAATTATTATTATTTTTAATTTAAAAATGGGCATGGTACACTTGCTTAGAACTCCTTCCAATTCCTTCCCTGGAAATTTCTGTTCCACCTATTAAGCTCAATACTCTCTCTTATTGGTAGGAAAAGTATATTCTGAACCAATATGAGTAAAAAAGCTAATATTATAGCTATTATTGTGGGAGGAGAGTTGTTCTAACTTTAGAATTTTTTCTTAAAAAACATAAAATATTTTGCAAAATAAAGCACAAAACTATTAAAATGTCGAGTAAACATATAATTTAATGTAAAAAATTGCTCAAAAATGATATTCAATATAAAACATTTTTTATAAGAGAATATACATTAACATCACAGCTGGTGATTGGCAACGCCAAAAAATTTTTAAGATTGCAAGTCAGAAAAACATTGACAAGTTTCTTTTCATAAATTAGCTTGAATATGTTATTGCATGAGTCATATGAGTCTGACTTAGTCTGTAAGTAGGATTTTAGCTGAATGCATTCATTGACTAAATATTTGTTTACTTTTTTGACTGTGAAAGAAGTCCTTTCATTAAATGGGGCCGTGGGCTGCAGCCCTTAAAGACAATGCCTAAATCCACCCTAAATCCTTGATGCTCCTAATCATTCTGATAATTTTTCTGATGCATTCTATAATAGTTTTAATTCATTTTGAATATATGGAATGATTAATTTGCAGCTAATTTTGGACATCAGATTTGTACTTAATTTTATAACTTTGCACAATTAATTGAGTTAGCCAATTTGGGAATGTATAAATATTACTATTTACAACTTGTTGATTTATTTTTTATTAAAATACCAAAAATGTTTATAAAAGGAATCTTTATATTAGTTTTGAAAAGCACTAAATTTACAACCAACTTAAAGAAAAATGCACTAAAATAATATGACATCATTGTGTGTAGAATTTTTGCACTAATATAAAAAAAGGCACTATATTTGATGAAAAAGGATTACGTTGGCAACATTGCAAAGGAGGCAACTAGATGTTCTAAATCAGCAGTCGCCAATCTTTCGGACTTCACGGACTACTAAATTTATGATTTTGCCGTTAACCTATCTTGCTTGAAATTTTACGCGGACCACCAGTGGTCCGTGGACCACTGATTGGCGACCACTGTTCTAAATGGATAGACTTATCAAGTTTGCACACAGATCCCCTCAGTTCTTGGTATACTACTAATTAAAATTAACATATGTTATATATTGTGATTCACATAAACATATGCACGAGGTTTACTAAACACAGTTGTAATATTTTTTCTTAAAACACGACTCAAAACTTCTCACAATTATCATACTTTCTTATCAGCATTAATCTATGCATAAGCAAAAACAGAGTGAAAATATTAATTTCTATTGAAGAGTAATAT
Organism: Olivierus martensii; assembly: GCA_000484575.1. Lineage (NCBI taxonomy): Eukaryota > Metazoa > Arthropoda > Arachnida > Scorpiones > Buthidae > Olivierus > Olivierus martensii. The sequence goes on from AYEL01083767.1 coordinate 10,101, forward strand.
ATAAATAAATACATGTAAAGGAAATATCAAATTATAAAGAACTACTATTTCTGTTAAACAGAAAGAAGGATGAAATAAACCAGCGAAATTGTACTGTATGTACCATATATACTCGAATATAAGCCGATCCATGTATAAGCCAACCCATCGACTTCAGAGTTTAAAAATCGGTAAAAATGCATAACCCATGACCCCAGCCTACCCCGACTTTAGCACTTAAAATTCGGCAAAAATTTGAAACAGATAAATTACGTGATTTTTTATTTTTAGTTATCGATATATTAATGCCATTTGCCAAAATAAATATTTTACGTTACCTGAAGCGATCGAGCGCGTCGCGCCGCTGACTCCAACCTGCATTTGTATAAGTGCATCAGATAGGCGACGCTGCACCGCCTGATGCGCCACAACACAGAAATTCTTGACAAAAATCCAGTACAGCACACTTAAGTAAGATTCTTGGATTATTGTCAGAATTTCTGTGTTGTGGCACAGCAAGCAGTGCGGCATTGCCTAGCTGATGCACTTATATAAATGCAGGTTATATTTAATGGCGTGACGCGCTGGATTGCATCAGGTAAAGTAAAATTTTACTAAATAAAAAATCTACCTGATGGCAAATGTTAGGATTATGTCGCTTCAGAAAATATCAACTTAACGAATAATAATAAATTCTGATAATTTACATAAAAATAATTTATTATTATTATTGTTATTGAATAATTGTTTTCTTTTTTAAAAAAAATTCATATTTAAGTATCACAGTAAAAATTCCATTGTGGATATGTCTGTCACACGGCTCCCAAGAGACTGTTCAAAGTTTCGTTTTCCCTTATATTGTATTTTGTCTAGTTGAGTTGAGTTATTGTATTCAAATCTTTGATCGTATTTTAAAATGAGTGGATCATCCTAATGATGACGTCATAAACTATTAGGATGACGTGTGCAAAGTGATTTCTAGACGTTAAGCATGCGATTTCGAAGTTTTGATTTTGCTTCTTAATAGACTAAAGTTATTTTTCAATACAGATTTTAAATAATAATTACTTTTTCGTTATTTTAAATATTATTTTAGTTACTTTTTAATCTATTTTAATTAAATCATGGATGAGTTAAATATAATAAGCATTTATGGATTACTAGCGAATGGATTAAAATATTAATTTATAATAATGAAAAATAAATATATTTTTCACTCAAAAATGAATCCTAGGTAAGATTCTCGATCGATTGTCGAATTTTTGCGTCACGTCGTATCGGGCAGCGCAGCATCGCCTATTTGATTACAGTATATAGAGGCAGGTTGGAGTCAGCGGCGCGCCGCGCTCAATCACTTCGAGATAAGATAAAATTTTACCTGGTATTGTATTAAATGATTTATTGCAAAATTTCTTTCCTGGTCTTCAGGAGACGTTCAATAATTGGTCAATCATCAATGGTTTTGCTTATTACTTCAATTTCTCCAGTCAAAAAAAAAAAAGTTGATTTTTTGATCCATGTATAAGCCGACCCCCAACTTCAGAAAATTTTTTTTTGAGAAAAAACCTTAGCTTATACACGAGTATATACGGTAAATATCAACAAGCAGTTAATTTATCTTTAAATTTTTTTTTGAGAAAAGACCTTAGCTTATACACGAGTATATACGGTAAATATCAACAAGCAGTTAATTTATCTTTAAGTCCAAATAATATCAAATATCACAAAATTTAGCAAAGATTGGAAATGGAATACAAAACTTAATAAAAATTAATCTAAAAATTGAAAACTACAATTTAAAATCATAATCTAAAAAAGGATTAAGAATTTTTAATATCACAGTTTTAAATTACCTAATTATGAAGCAAGAGAAATAATAACTTAAAACAATGAAAGAAATTTTGAATCTGATTAATATTTGATGCAAAAAAGTAACACATTTATGATTATTCTTATAATTAATACAAATAAATTTGATACTAGATTAAATACAGCTCATTCGCAAGTATGGATTTTATTCAGCATAACGTTTTCTGGCACCTCTGAATGCCTTCCTTCACTCCCACAGACTGCATCCATTCCCAAACTGCACACACAGTGTGGCGCTGTGGAAACACTGTCCGACTTCTGGAAAGACTGTCCTGCTTATAGAGCAGCTAGGAACCAACTCAACGCTGAACTGCAACAGAATATCTTATCCACCACCGATCTCATCTCAGTCTACTGGCCTTCGCAGAACGTCCCATTTACTACTCACATCAAAGCTTTAGAAAAATACGGCCACAATACAGAACGTTTCTAATCCACCAAACAGTTCGGAGGACAAAGTGAACCTAAAACCTCCATATCAGAAACAGAAGAAGAAGAAGAAGATTTAACAAAAAAAAAAAAAAGTCTCAAATTAGAAAGAACTTTCATCATCACAAATATTTACTAACTTGTTAACAAAAAAAAAAAGTCTCAAATTAGAAAGAACTTTCATCATCACAAATATTTACTAACTTGAATATTTTTGATTTTCATGTATGATTTATGAATACAATTTGATATTAGCAATAAAATATGTCTATAATTAATGTAATATAATAGTAATAATACATGCTACAAAATAAAAAAAAAATGGTACATATATTTTTAATTCACTGTCCCATTTCACCTATCTCCATTATTTACATGCTCATTAAAGCTTGTTTTTTTGGAATGTATCCCCCTCTGTTAAATGGGGTTTTACTATATTAACATTCCATCAGTCTTGATATCTCTTTTTTGATCTCTTTCATGTCTTGTTGGAAAGGTTCTTCCTGTACCTCACATAACACATCCAGATTTTTTGGGAAAACGTTCAAATGCACATTCAAGAAATGAATTTTAATATTAATTGAGCATCCTAAAGCTTTGAATTTTTCCAATGTGTTTTCAACAATGAGTGCATATTCAGAATCTATTATTATTCCTAAGGAAATTAGTAACCACACTTTTAAAGAAACTCCAAGCACTTTTTTTACTTCAGTCATTGTAGACAAGAAGCTTTCATCTGAAAGATGAATCATCTCAGTCTTCTAATGTCTGTGACAACATAAATACAGGTATCCCTCGCTATACGCAATTTCACTTTATGCGTTTTCGCTATAACGTGATTTTAAAAAGTAAATTAACTTTTTAAATTAAAAAAAAAAAATTTGTTTATAAATTGTATCATGGATGAACTGCTTGAATACCACTCATCAGAGTTCAACTAATGAAGAGTGTATGGAAATGGAAAAAAATATGAATGATGAAAGTCAGGAGCCCTTTGTTGCTGATTCCATCAAACAACTTTCACATTAACAAATAACTGAATTTTTTAAACATATTAACAATGCTGTCAGAATAATTGAAGAAAATGATCCTAATGAGACTAGAAGTGCCAAAATTGCGAGAGAAATTCAGAATTCTTTGGTTTGCTACAAAAACTTCATAGAGAGGAAGAATACTGCCAGTCAGCTGAGTCTTGACTATTTCATTAAAAAAATTGAAGATCATCAGAATATCACCCTAGAGACTTCAAGAGAGCGAGAGAGATATGATCCAGACTCACCAGACCCACTCCATTCAACATTGAACTGAAGACTATCAGAATTATGTAATGTTTAGTTATGACTTGTATTAATTAAATTCATTTATCCAACCATTCATTCATTAAAGTTTGATCTTTTGTTCACAGGTGTTGTTTTCATTTTTTTATCCTTCTGAAGAAACCCCTATACCTATCTCACCCATGCTAAATTCAACTCACTTTATTCAATTTCATGTTACACGATTATTTCATAGAACCAATTAATCGCATAGAGCGAGGGACACCTGTACAGGTTTCCCCTACTTTATGAAAGTTTGCTTAGGGTGTCATTTCATTTCTACAGAAGATTTACATTAGTACCTGTTTTTGCTAACTGAAAGCAATCTGAAGACGATTTTCACTTTTATGAAAAAAGAATTTGGCTGGATGATTGTGTAGTAATGTCTCATTATCCTAGATGATCACTGCACTATCCTGCCTGATCCAAATTCCATATCTCTATATCTTTCAGGAGGGGATCTGATTCTGGATCGTTGAACCCCATCCTTTAAATCTTTCAGTTGCTTTCACCATGAATATTAACAAGCCTGTGATAGTCTCTAAAAGTTTCTGTCACCAAATACAATATACTTTCTGTTCAATATGGCTGCTTAACTGAAAACATAAATGAAACTACAATGTACAGTCGGTTCAAAAAAGGTGTTCACCTAGGTGGAAGATGTTTGGTTTCCTTACAATACTTACAAACCAATGAGATTAATCAGTTCAGCACGAATCCGAGTTTGCAGGGCTTTGCATGATTCCATTTATTTTTCTAAGCAACAGGGTTAGGTAGGCTTAATGACGTGTTCAATGATTTTACCGGAAAACTGATTTTGAACATTTATTAGTAAAGTTTTAATTTATTATTTATAAATTAATCTATGTTGTTATTAATTTCAGCATTTATTAGGAAAGTTTCAATTTATTATTTACAAATTAATGTATGTTGTTATTAATTTTGGCAAAATGCAGCATTATACAGGGTGCGTCAGCTAAATCAAGACAAATTTCAAATTGAATTTCCCACCATATTTGACGACAGCGCTACGATGCTGCTGACGTTTTAGTAAGCCAGACAGACGATGGCCATATTTGACGTCAGTGCTACAATGCTGCTGACGTTTTAGTAAGCCAGACAGACGAAGTGTTTGAGGATAAGTACAAAATAGCTGATTAGTTAAGATCGAGTGGAGCTTGAGGACAAGTACAAAATAGTTGAACAGTTTAAGATTGTGTGCAGAATATAATCGGAGAGCAGCGATAATCGAAGGCCTTCGCGCTGGACGTTCACCTTCCGAAATAATTTGGTTTTTTAACTATCCAAGATCAACAGTTTATTATGTTGTTGCTAGATATGCAGCTTCAGATAAATCTGAAGAATGTTCTGCCAACCTGGCAAGGAAAAGCCATTCCAGAGGAGATCGTCAAGGACACCGGAAGTTGTCCGATGAACTCAAGAGCTCATCTCAGAGGACCCAGGGCAATCTCTGGCAATTGTCAAAAACATTGGGTGTGAGTGAGGCCACAATGCATTGAATTGCAGAAGAGGACCTACGGTACAAGTCCTACATCATAAAAGTATACGACAGTTGCTGTCTGATGCCACTAAAACAAAGAGAGTTGCTCACTGCAACTTGCTTCCTAAAGAATTCTGACCTCCTAACAGTCCAGATTTGAATTCTTTGGACGAAGAATTCTGCCTCCTAACAGTCCAGATTTGAATCCTTTGGACTATTATGGGTCTCTAATAGGTTGAGACATCTTAATGTGGCATCTCTCCAGGCTGCTATTGAGACAGCGTTTTCGAACCTGGACAAGAATGGCATTGCACAGGGCATGTCATCATTTCCATTCAAGGATCGAGGCAGTAATTGAGGCAGAAGGGGATAACATCAAGTAATTTTAATCTAAAAGGATCCCAAATTAATGTGCAAATGATAATTTTGATAATTTTATTCTTTTTGTTAAATAAAATTGTTTATTTTGTCCGAATTTAGCTGACACACCCTGCATGGTTGTAACTACACAATTAATTAGAGATAAGTTAGCAAAGCATCAAGCAAACATAATGGCAATTATGGGAAGTATTTTATTTTATTGTTTTATTTGAAAATGTATACTTTTTTCTGCGTTTATAATAAAATTAAATACTGTTCCTTAGTGAATCTGTTGTTTTTGACTTTTATGGATTGCTTTTTCCCCTGCCCAAGTGAGCTGAAATTATTTGTTTTTAGTAGTGTGTTGAAAATATGGAGCAGCGTAATAAAGAGGTTGCGAATAATCTAGTTATTATAATTCATAAAACATCACTGCCATTCTCAATATGAAATCTTTTATCAGTTTAAACTTAAAAAAAATAAATCACATTTATGCAAATAAAATTTCATTCTTATCCTCGATGGGAATTATAAAACTCTATATAGTTTATATATAATATATGGCGGCAAATAAATACGGTATATTTCAGCTCTATATATAGTTATATGGCAGCAAACAAATACGATATATTTATATTAGCATATTAGAATTTATATATATCGTATAATTTTGTCCCACTTCTTATTACGAGTAAATAAATTCAGCACAATTTTAAAAGTGAAAATACAGTATATTTTAGTAAACACGTAGATCTTTCAGCTTTATTAAACAACAGTATATTTTACTAAACTTGTAGATCTTTCAGCTTTATTAAGCCATCTTCAGGAAAAACCATACACGTTATACGTTATGTATGGTTTGCTGAAGATGGCTTAATAAAGCTGAAAGATCTAACAAGTTTAGTAAAATATACTGTTATTCCACTTTTAAAATTGTGCTGAATTTATTTACTCGTAATAAGAAGTTCCACTTTTTAAAATAGTGCTGAATTTATTTACTTTATATATAGTTTATATAATATATGATAGCAAACAATAATAACAATAATATATGATATATAATATAAATACAGTATATTTATATTAGCATATTAGAATTTAAAAAAATAAATCTGTAAATATAATACTCATAATTACCAATATTCAAAATTTAAAAAATGATATTAGAGCATATCTATTTACTCAATTCATAACTAGAAAGTTTGCCTGGCTTGTAACAGTGAGCAGCAATTAGTCTTTTCAGTTCAGAGCACTGTAATCAACCCATCTCATTCATATACCTCACCCATATTTTTAGTCAGAATGGACATGTCCATTTTTAGCTTCCACTATGCAGGTTCAAATTGTTAGGCTTTATAACTGATCAACTTCCGGTAAGCTCAGCCCCTGCAAAGCAAGTGAACACCTTTTGGAAACAACTGTACATGCATTATTTCCACTTTATATAGACTATATTTATCATATCATTCTTGCTTTTACTATATATTATTATTATTTTAGGTTTTGTGTGTTATTTAATATAATTTGGAAGGTAATTTTTTGGGGTCTGGGGAATGCTCAAAACTTTTCCTATATATATTAATGGCAATTGCTTCTTCACTTTATGCCTTTTTGATTAATGAAAGTTTTATAGGAGTGCTCTACTTTCATAAATTAGGGGAAACCTATACTTTCTTTCAATTTCAGTTCTGATAGACTAGGGAATTTTTTATAGAAGTACTTAAAGTATTCTTCATTTTTTTTGTAATGCCTTAATAAATTGTTTCATATGGCTTAATTTTATATAGACAGATGGCAGAAATATTTTCTTTGGATCAACAAGATTTTTATGTAAAGGGTCAATCCACATCTGTTTCATATGGCTTAATTTTATATAGAGAGATGGCAGAAATATTTTCTTTGGATCAACAAGATTTTTATGTAAAGGGTCAATCCACATCCAAAGCAATTGAATGATATTTTTTGGCAAAGAAGAACATCAAAATCTAACCTATAATATTAAGAATAAATTTAAGAATATACCTGTAATTAAGAATAAAAATTTTATTTTCTTCATTTCATTTAGAATAAATTATAAATTTTTTTTATATTTATTAATTTTAATTATAATATATATTTTTATAAATTTTTTTTATATTTATTAAAGTCCTATAAAATATTTTAAAATAATAATTTAATACTTTTTAGGATAATTGGACTGCCTTGTTATATGCTGCTAAAGAAGGACATTTTGATATTGTTAACAAATTAATTGAAAGTGGAGCAAAACTTGATCATCGTGATATGGTATGCAAATTAAAACAATATAAAAGAATTATCATTCAAATTTTATATATCATATTTTATATAATTTTGTTATTTGTTAGGATTTTGACCAAATCATAACTATTATTATTTTATTTATTATAATACTGTAATCATAAAATAATAATAATAATAATAATAATGATTAAAGATACATAGTTTGCATTTTAATTACAATAACACTAATTTGCCAAAAGGACAAATTATGATCATTGAATATTTACATTCATAAACAAGATAATAGATTCAATATTACTATATTTTCTATTTTGTTTTTCCTTCCATTTAATTATCATATTGTAATTAAATAAACAAAAATTAATTGAGGAGATTAAAAATATAAGAATCTAGTGGTAGAAGAATATAGATGCAATAAATGATATATCAAAAACTGAGAGGTTAGTCTTGAAAATAAAGATATGAAGGCATCTGAGGGTTATACAGAATGGATCAGAATTGGTAGATTCCTAAATTTTGTGATTTCTGAATCTCTGAATTGACTTTCTGGAAAATAATTCTTATAGTCAGTTCCATCATTTCAATAGTACTGTTACAAGGTGATGTTACTGAATAGTGTTAGTGAAATTCTGTTTCATCAATCATTGTTAAGCTAAACAATAATTAAAACCTAACAATAGTCTTGACTATTGTTAACATCAGGTCATAATATTCAAATATTATTGAATGCAGTTTAACCTTATATATTTCTTGAGATATGTCAATAATTAGAAAAAAAGATCCAGAAAGAGAAAAAAATTTAATAACAGTCAATTTTATATTTGTTTTTGGCTTTCAAATTATAATTGCACATTTGAAATGATTAATTTCCTCAAAATCAATTGTTGATATTTATGAATATTGTTTTTGTATTAGGGCCTCTCATAAATAGTGTAAATTGGTAGATTACTTTATATGAATTAATTTTTCAAAGGAATTATGTATATTTTCCAAGATATATATGGTTATTTTTATGATGTATCTTTACACAATGAATCATAGATTGCATTTCTTAACACATACTGGGTAAGATAGTTTTTAATAAATAATCTCACTCATAACAACAAACTGTATTCCTCAGAAAACATACTATCAGGTTGTTTGGAAAGTAATTCGTTTTTTTTCATGAAAATGAACGACAATTTTTTTACAGTATATAAATAATTTATTTAATTATGTGTTGGACCAAAATGGTCAATACATGTTGCCATCTTTCTGGTAGTAGCATGATTCCATGCTTGTAGAATTTATGATCTTTGTTTTTAGCAAAAAACTGAACCAAGTGATTTTTGATATCCTCATTTAAACTATGTTTTGCTGTCTAAAGAATTTTGTAAGAATCGGAATAAATAATAATCGGAGGGTGCCAGATATGGCGAATATGGTGAGTGTGGTAGCATATCCCATCCTAGCTGTAACAGCTTCTGGTGAATCATCAAACTTGTATGAAGTTTGGCATTGCCATGGTGAAACACTATGCCTTTTCTGTTAATCAATTCTGACCTCTTCTATATGATGGAATCACTCAATTTGTCCAATTAGTGGCAATACACTTCTGAATTAATTGTGGAATTGTATGGAAGAAGCTTAAAAAAACAAATCCCTTGAAATCCCACCAAACAAAAAGCATCATTTTTTTTATGAGTATCAGGTTTTGGAGTGTTTTGAGCCAGTTCATTTCTTCTGTCCCATGATCTTTGCATTCAACTTTGTTGAAAACAATCCATTTTTCATTAACAGTTATGATCTGCTCCAGAAAGGGATCATTTTCTTCACGTTTGATCAGCAAATCATAGATGTCGATGCAATGGAGCAAATCTTTCTTTGAGAATGTGGAACCCAAATATCAATATTTCAAACTGGTCATGTACAGCTGAATTCAATAAATTCAATCTTTTAGCAATTTTTCATATTGTTATTCAGAGGTTTGTTTCAACCAATACCTTTATTTTGTCATCATCAGCTTCAATTAACTTTCCAGCATGTGATGCATCTTTAACATCAAAATTGTCGGAATGAAATTTTGCAAACCAGTTTTGGCACCGGCATTCTGTTAGCACATCTTCACCTTATACTTCACATAACTTTTTTCTTGCTTGAACAGCATTCTTACTTTTTTGGTAATAAAAAAGTAAAACATGCCAAAAATCTCCATTTTACTTTCCATTTTTGATAGAACACAAAAAAAACAACTGCACAGAATCAAAAAAATTTTTATATAAATATACCTTGAAATGTCAGCTGTTGAAATTTATAATGACAACATGGCTTAGAATGAAAATGGTGGGTAAAAATACAACTAATGCCACTAGTGGGAAAAACGAAATTACTTTCCGAACAACCCAGTATGTAATATCCTTTTGTTGTTACACTACCATTGTTGTTTATTGATAGCAATATTAAATGATGATGATGATGGAACTGTCCTTAAGAGATTTAGAAATGAAGGTGTCTATAGGATTCTGACTTAGCTTTGAGAATGTTTTTTGTAAATTATTGTTGTCATCATTCTTCTTCCTTTGTTTTCAAATCTTAATCATATCCTCATTGTTACCAATTTTTATTCTTTATAAATTTAGGTTACATTTATTCTTTGCATATAAATTGTATGTTCAAATAATTCTGTTCATAAATTTTGTAGTTATTATATGGAAATGCTACTTTGGAAATGAACTATAAACTTTAACAAATTTTATCAACAGGCTATATTATCTATATTTATGAACTTTAATATAAAATTTGAAATTCTCAAAACTATATTTTAAAACATAGATATTTAAAAACAATAAAAAAAACTGTTAAATATTTATTATTATGAGTAATGAATATGCAATAGATTCCTAATTAAGCAGGATAATCAGTAAATTAATTTCCCTGACTATCCTGGATAATCTGCAAAATAATGAAAAAATCAATATTATTGAAAATATGCATATAATAATAAAAAATTAAATTGCTTGCATACATATATTCAAATATTTTATTTTTTATTGAAAAAAGAAACTAGATATTTATTTATTTAAAGCAAGAATTTATTACAATATTTGTAATTTTAATTTTATTCAAATTTTGATAATCAATTATCTAAGAGATAATAAATAAATGAATCTGAAGCACTTAAAAGTCTTTCAGCTATCTTATCTAAGATAAAACAATAGAAACTAATGATTTTCTATTGCTTAAACTTTGTTAAAGATTTTTGTTGAGATTTGAAAATGATGGAGATATTTAATATTTCTTTGATATTTATCAGACACACCAGAGAGACTTCAGTAAAATTGTATAGTTAGGAAATGTGACAGGACTTGATGCAATACAGTTATGTATTGTTTCCCATCCAGTTTTCTCATGATGTTTCAATGCTATGATTCTTATGTTTTGTCTAAGTTGCCATATTTATTTCAATAATGAACTGAATTTGAAAAGTTTGTAAAATTAAAATTATAAAAAAATTTTCAATTTATTTCATAGAATATCAAGTTGTTCTAACAGATGTTCCTCCAGTTATGAACTTAATTTGTGTGTAAATTTTATTCTTAACTTGGTTGTTTGTAACACGAATGCTATTGTTATTTGACCCCTAAACATGATGTTATTTTATTGCAATGATGCATCTTGTTAATAGCATGTGATATTACAATGATATCATGTTAATATCGTATGTCAATTTATCTAACATGACTCTAATATCATTTACCAACATTCTGGTATGATATTAGAATAGCTTCATGTGCTAAAAATTCCCAGAAAATCTGGCTATTGTTATATATATTATATGTTACATATGACGGTGCAAAGTTGTGGATTAGAACAAAGATCAATGTTATTAATTACAAACTACTCCTAACAGTCTTGCGACTCTGCCAGAGTTCGGCCTGAGCTCAGGTCTTCTTCTAAACTCTAACTTAAAAATAATTAGCTGCAAAACAATCTAACACAATGTAACGTCTAACTGACGAAACAAAACCAGAACGGAACTTACAACTAAAAGTACTGATTAAGTGTTAGAATGAAAATGAACAAAACGATGTTAGAAACTTATATACTAATAATTGGAATAATTTTTCAAACAAGTTAAATAACAAAAAATATAAATTTATTAGACTTCAGAAACACTTACAAAAAGTGTTAATAAATGCTTTATTGAAACTATAATAAAGCAACAATAAATTAATCAACAAAACTTGTTTAATCCAACTCAAATATCAACAATCAATTATTCACAAAAAAGAGAACCTTAAATACTACTTCCATCACCGATACAAACTTCAAATAATCGTTGATCTTTACAGGCACTTAAATGTCACTTTGCCAACCTCATGTTTGATACAACACCACGGTGAATCGTTGATTGCGTCAGCTTTTTATATCCGAGTGACATACAGTCCCGTGTTGCTTCATTTACATAATTACACATAACATGTTTAAACTTACTAGTTTTACAGAGTAGTCAATTCATGTCATCCTCCTTACAATTTAATTATATATGAACAAAACATCAATACGAGATCATTCTTCTCTCATACTGGATCAGTGGTAAAAGTATTTAGATTAGATGATGACGTTATTACCTAGGACAGCTCTTCCGGAGGACAGTTTCCGATTCCGTAACACGTGATTGCTAACTATTACTACGACAGAGAATGTGAAAGTAAGTCAACTCTTAAAATGAAATATAATATGTTAGATAATAACGAATATAACGATAAATAATAAAATAAAATAGAATTAGGTCAGAGTTAACTTCCTCACAACAGTACAGTAAACATTTAAATTACAAACATTTAAATGCTCATAATTCAAACATTGTATTAAAGGCTGTAGCTGGATAAACATTGGAAAGTGGCCTTTACATCGATTTGGCTGATTTTTTTTTTTTTTTAATTTTTCTTTTCCGTCTAAAAATAGAACATAATGGTTTATAAAAATACCACCACGTGATAAAATAACTTTATTATATTGTCATATAATGATTCTTTTAAGGCCTTCTTGTAACAGTCTTTTATTATACATCTTTAACTTTGCACCGACTTAACAATCACTTAATAAAAATCCCAAAAAATTTGGGATTTTTATTAAGTGATTGTTAAGTCGGTGCAAAGTTATGGGATTTTTATTAAGTGATTGTTAAGTCGGTGCAAAGTTAAAGATGTTTAATAAAAAGCTATTACAAGAAGACCTTAAAAGAATTATTATCTGATGATATACATCTCCTTATATTATGTTAATTTTATTATATTGATTTAAAATGTCTATCCTTCAGATAGACAGCACTATAATTAACATTTGATTACGTGACTAGTCTGTTTATAAGTTTAGAAAAAAAGGAGAGAAAGTTTCGCTTTGTATAGTTTTTTTACACGTTTAAATTACGGATAGAGAGATTTTCTGAGGCATTTTTGCCTGTTTAAAGCATTGCTATACTACAATTATGTTGTGTGATAGTTTGCTCGAGTTGATAAATTTTCTAACCATTGAAACAAATGGTTCCTTTTGTGGCTTAATTGTATTTTTGTGGAGTCTGAGAGATCCTGCATCCATGTTTTCGGTTTTGATAATGTAAAACTATTTTGTTCCACTTGCAAAACGTTTTTGATAGAAGTACGAATGAATAGAGAAGAAAACAAGTCATAATAGAGTCGTTTATCATATATATCTTTTGAAATATTTTTTTCAATTTATTGAGATATGGTGCTGTTAGTTAAGTAATATATCAGTACAGGCCACCCAGTTAGGGTAGAGAGTAAAGCCGTGGTCACACTGTGCAATTGTTCGCCGTGCGTGCAACTGCAACAGCGATGGCTCTTCCAACAAATTGGTAAATCCCCTCCGAATAGTGCACGATTCAATCGTGCTTGAAAACAAGAGTTTGTTTTCTTGGCGATGGTTGCAAGCTCGCAACCAATGAAAAGCGAGGAAATTTTTGACACGTGTCCAAGATGGCGGTTACATGGAATTCGACCGTAGAGTCAAATTTTATTGAATTATTACAACAACATAGTTGTTTGTGGGACTTCAATTCCGTGATTTATCGAAAAAAAGATATAAAAAAATCATGCTTGGTGTGAAATAAGTGAAGTTTTTAAAATTATAGCTTTATTCTTCTTAATCCTATTTAATTCCACTGATATCGCTAACTCTAGATAGTAGATAACTAAAATAATTATTAAAACTGAATTAATGTTGTTATATTGCACAGTTAAACGCTAACCCTAGAAATAATAGTTAAACAACAACATCCGCCTTGACTATAACTTCATTGGATGATTTTATCGTGCTCTCATTGGCTGACTATATTGCATCGCAAGCTGCATTTCCCAGTGTGACCACTGTTTGGCGATTGCAGCTCGTTGCTGTTGCTGTTGCAGCCGCACACGCGACAAAAAATTGCACATTAAACACAAGCATGCGTGGCGTGACCAGTTGAAAGCAAACTTGTTCACACGTTTCAAGACAAGTTTCAACTTGAAAGTAAATGGTGGATGACTCATCACTTGAACGATAAAGTTTGACTGAGTCAAACTTTTCTTGATCCAACTAAAAAATTGATCAACTCTATTGAAACAAAGGTTGTCACTACAGTTTTCATTCAACTTTTGTTGATCAACTATAATTGGTCAACTAAACTTGACTCGTGAGACGTGCCTTTAGCTGAAGTGTGTGACATTCATCTATATATTGGACAATTTTAACCACTCTTCCCCATTGAGATAGCAATAGATAAAAAAGAGAAGCAAGTGGTTAAAACATCTAAAACCAAGAGAACTAGTCTGCCAGATAATTAACTATGATCTGCCAGAAATGTTCCCATTGCTCTGGTCAATAGAAAACAACAAATAATGTAAAAAAAAAACTTAGAGACTGACTATTAAACTTTAAATCCTATTTTAAGTTATAAAACAAATAGAAATTGTAATTTTTAATTTAGTAATAGTGTATTTACCATCAAAGTTTTAATTTTTATATATTTTAAAAAAATTATCAGTGGATCAGACATTAACTACATAATTCATACAGCTGTTTGTTCTATGCAGCTGATGTTTGACCCATTGAGAGGGTCAAAACATTTGTTTAATAAATTTTTGCTGTTAAGAGCTTTGATAAAGTGTAGTTTTTAGTGAAACAAGATGGCTTTAACTTTTATTAAATTTTAAAAGTTTTGTGATTCACTTGAGCCAAAATAGAGATAATTAAATATTCCATTTTATTGTAGTGATTTACTGTTTTTTATTAGTGTGTTGTAATTATGATAACAGTTATGGCATGACCAGATTGGATAAACATAAATTCCCAGTAAATTCTATAGTAGCATTGTTCCCAATACTAGACAACTGGTTACATAATATTTCATGTTATCAAATAAGGTGTCCATTATTAGAAATTATGCTACTGTAGAAATAGGAGAAAAAAATAGTACTAGCAAAACTGCATAAGGCATAATTGATTGATTTCAGCTCCGCCCTCTATTTTTCCAGCATTCCAGCGTTATTTCCAACATGGCTGCTATGTGACAGAAAACAATCAATCTTTAACAGTGTGTGGTGTTATAAAAAATATAATGGTCTTTTATTGTTGTGTATTTGGATGCATGAACTTGCATGGTAGAGATGACGTGTCTTTCCACCTATTTCTAAAAGATAAACAATAAAAAAAAGAATGTGAAGTTAAATTGAGAATGAAATATAGCTTGACGAGTTTGTCTCATGTATGCAGTGCACATTTTTTCAAGACCGATTACCACACTTCAGAAGGTTAGAAGGTAGTTGTTATCATAAATGAGTTGAATTATTTAAACATTTCATTGATAGACAAATCCCTTTCAAAAATATTACAAAACTTGTAGAATTTTGTTCGTCTTCCTGGATCAAATAGTTCTACTGAGAGAATATTCTCAATTATAAATAATATTTGGAATAATGAAAAAGTTCAACTTAGAAGTAATACTCAAAAGCACTTTAGCAGTCAAAAAATTTTAATCAAACGTTTTCAATGCAACTTCCGCAGCTGCTACTACAATTCTTGTAGTAGCAGCTGAGGAAGATGCCAAGTGCGTTTAAAATGTTTCTGATTAAAATTTTTTGACTGCTAAAGTGCTTTTGAATATTACTTTTTGGTTTGTGTTTTGTGCAGTCTTGTTGAACTTTTATTAGTTCAACTTAGTCTTGAAGCTTGCATTCATACAAATTGCAACTATGAAATGAAGTGTTTGAATTTTATTGATTTTTTTAAAAAATAATCATGTACTTAAAAAAATACATTCATCACAAAAATATCATAAAAATGTCTCTTTAATTTTTGTTAAACAAATATATAATTTGTTTGGTCTTTTATTAATTATATTTTGTAATTTTTTTACTAAAACTGTTCAGATCTGTTTTCATTTTTAATTATTTCAAAGCTAATTAAAATTTACACCAAAGGTTTGTTCTAACACAATCCAACCAGTTTCAAACTTTCAGAAAAGTGCACAGTATCATATTTTGATATAAAGAGTAAGAAAATTTCATAACATGCAGACTAATGATAGTTACAAACTTTTTTTTAAAACGTGTATGAATAAAATCCTAAAACTTTCAAATTTGTCCTTTATTTTTTCTAAGAAAATATAGTCACTCTAATTATATCGTAAATTTAAAATTTACCCAGCAGTACAGGAACAACAGTGCATTCATTAGTTTCAAAGTAACAACAATTTCAAATAACAGTTCTATATTATATGGTTCCTCTTTTTTCTTTGAGAATGTAAGCATTTGGCTGATAATATACAGTCGGCCCTCCATATATCGAACTTCTCCATATATCAAAGTTATTTGTTAGTCCCATGAAATTTCCATTGAAATTTGTTTCTATATATCGAAATTTTTAATTTCAGAGGCGAGGGAAAAGGATAACATAAGGAGTCTAGATTGGGTCTGGCTAGAAAAAGCCGACAAACAAAAGGGATGTGTCAATTTGTACTGTAGAGGGGGTTAGTGTAAAGTTCTAGAGCTTGTTTAGGTTTCGGTTTTGTATGTTGCTTGTGTTAATTGGCTTAAAACCAAAATCAAAACTGAAACCGAGATTTTAGCTAGTCTTTGTTCAGCTCTACTAAAACTTTTACCATGTCAAACAGAAAGTCGTTGAGTGTTGCGGAAAAAGTGGAATTGCTAAAAGATGTGGACTGTGTAGTGAGAAAAAAAGATGTGCAGAAATTCAGGATTCCACAAAGTACAGTGTCAACAATACTAAAGAATTGGGAATCTGTTTTAAAAAGTCATGAAGTTGCAGGAGCTGACAGAAAACGATTAAGGAGATGTAAGTACGATGATGTGGACGAAGCGATGTTGAAATGGCTGAAGATGGTGAGAGATAGAAACATGCCTATCTCAGGACCACTTGTAAAGGAAAAGGCAATGGAATATGCACAGAATTTAGGACATGAGGAGTTCTAAGCAAGTTCTGGATGGTTAGACAAATTTAAGAAGCGTCACGGAATCAAAGAAAAAGTTATTTCTGGAAAAAGTGAATGCTTATCTGAGACAGATTGTAGCCAGTGGAAAACTACAATTTTAAAACCAATTTTAAGGAGTATCAGCCTGATAATGTTTTTAACATGGATGAAACTGGACTTTTTTTTAAATGTTTACCAAATAAGACTAACTTTTAAAGACGATAAATGCTATGGAGGTAAAAATAGCAAGGAACGAATAACTGTTGTCCTTTGTGCCAATATGTCTGGAAAAGAAAAACTTAAAATTTTGCTTATAGGTAAAAGCAAGCAGCCAAGATGTTTTAAAGGAGTGAAGTCATTAGAAGTTGACTATGAATACAATAAGAAATCATGGATGACAAGTGAGATTTTTGAGAAGTGGTTAATTAATTTTGATAAAAAAATGACAAGACAGAAGAGAAAAGTTGTTCTTTTCGTAGACAACTGTCCTGCACATCCTTCTTCTATAACAAAAAAATTAACAAATGTGAACCTGGTATTTTTTCCTCCAAACACAACGTCAAAATTACAACCAATGGATCAAGGCGTAATAAAAAATCTTAAAATGCATTATCGAAAACAGATTCTCAAGAAACTAATTTTTGTACTTGAAAACGATCAACCCATTGACAATGTAATTAATCTCAGAGTGTGTATATCAGAATTAGCAAAAGTGTGGCAAAATGACGTAGCGGAAATAACAATACAGAATTGCTTCATAAAAGCCGGCTTCTCTGAAAAGTCTGTTGTGGAAGAAGTTAATGTACTGTCACACATTGAGGAATGTTGGAACCAGTTACAGTCAACAGGCACAATAAATGACAAAATCTCACTTAATGAATATTTAAACGTGGATGAAGACGTTATCGTAGCAGAATATCCGACAGATGATGACATTTTAAGTTCAATAAAAGATAGTGAAAATCAAGATAAAGACAATGAGGCAGATGAAATAGAAGTTCCTAAACCTTCCAAAAAAGAAATAAAGGCTGCATTTGAAATGATTCGCCAAGGTTTCGATTTGCAGAAAATGTGCCCGACATTATTTTTGAATCACTCAATAAATGCGAATATTTTTATGAGGAATCTGCATTGAAATTACTTCAGCAGGATATTCGAAATTATTTTACATCTGATAATTAAATACAATATTCTAAATTATTCTAATTTATTTTGTTTAATAAATGCATGTTTTGTCCATCTTATTTTTCATTTATCTATTACATGCAGTAGACTTTTAATACATTAATATACTGTATATATATTTTTAAACATTAAAA
>AYEL01083768.1:0-30904 GCA_000484575.1 Olivierus martensii
GTATGGGTGCCATTCTAAGACCAAAAAATTGTAAAATCTCTCCCTTACCTTCTTTAATAAATCTTTGATTTGTTTTACGTTGTCTCCGAGTTCATTTTAATCGGGAAAAAACTACTGTTCTTCCATCATTACCCATAAATCCACGAATGCGCAAGGCCAAAGCCTCTCATTCCTTTAGGTTAGTTAAGCCGAAATATCTTCATGGAATATTTTTATCTGGGGCGGCCACTTATAGAGCCTCCATCATCACAGGCTGGCCAACACCCATGATGGGATCAACCGGAAGATTGAAAGATGGGTTTCAACTGGCCAGGCCCAGATCCCTCCTAAAAAATTGGAGGAGTGGAATCCCCGAATCCTCCAGAATATTAAGCCACAGCTTTACCACGCAACCATCGGGCTGACCTGTCATTCCCTCAGTCCGCGGGTTTCACAGTTTGTTCTGTGAGGTGTTCATTATCTGAACATAAAAATCTTTCGAAAAAGTGTTCATTATCCAAACTGTTCGTTAACTGATTAACCACTGTATATATTTTTAAACATTAAAAAAATTCATTTGTATATTTTTCCCCAAAACTTTTTTTAAATCATTTAAGTTGGAGCTTTACAAACTGTGAGCCACCATCGCTGCCGTCAGGGGCCACAAAAAAGGCAATACGAACAAAATATCACTTAACTACTATACTACATTAGAGAAAATTCAGACAAAATATCACTTAACTACTATACTACATTAGAGAAAATTCAGGTTTTCTATATAACGAAGTTTCTATATATCGAAATTTTTCTAAGACACCTTCAATTTTGATATATGGAAGTCCGACTGTATTTCCTTTTAATTCAAGTTCATGTACATAACTTGCATAAAAATAGGAAAAACCGTGTTATCTTGATCTTGTAATAATTTGAATGCTACTTAAAGTAGTCGAAGCCTACTTTGATTGTAAATTTATTTAGTTTGTAAAGACGTCATAATAGAACACTCATACACTCGACCATGTGTGATTTGTTTTCCATCAGTCTGATAGCATATTGTGACATCATGGCAGTTTTTGCTCTCTTTTTAATAATTTAAACAGTTTTTTGTTATTTTTTGTGACTTCGTTACATATATGAGATCGATAAAAACATTTTTTTTTTTTTTATGTGAAATTTTAGTCATCCAATAAAATAAATGATATTTTTAGATAGCAACAAATCCTCTGAATGAAATGACCCATGAATGAAAAAATTTGATCAAACTTATTTAAAAAAAACCACAAGTTACATAACCTCTGTTGAAGTTACATCATATAATTATTAAAAAATTTACATAAATTCATTGAAATATTGTCATTTTTATTAATATTTTGTATTATTGTTCTTACTTCATTTATACAATTTATAGCATTTTTCTTTATACATTTTTTAATTTATATCAAAAAATCTTTATATACAAAAAATGGTCTCATCTAGTACATAAATAGCTATGATATTCTTTGTTCCTCTAACTGATCACAGATGATTTATTGTAGCAACTTACCCAATATCACTTGCTGCAGGGTAAAGTAAGCTTGGCTGCAATTTCCTGAGAAGCAAGTGGTAACTGTAAAACAATAAAAGTGCCATGCCCTTTTAAATGGCCTTAGGGTGTTTTATACAGGTAGGCCTCGATTAGCGCGAATAATTGGTTCCACGAATTTCTCGCGCTATAAATTTGATGTAGCAAACATCCAAAAAATAAAACAACTAACCTTCATTCAAAAGTTTATTGAAATCAAAGCCCTGTTGAGCAAGAAAACTCAATGATGATGCCTGAAAATAAGACATGATTTAATTATAAAAATATTTATTTATTTATAATATTTTAAAAACTAAACGTTTTAAATTTAATTAGAAAATATTGGAATTTAAAAGTTTTACATCAATTTGTTCAATCAGTTTTCAAAATACAGTGCTCCCCAATTATAATGCTGGTTTGTAGGGTGATGATCCAACCTGCATCATAAAATAACCATACTATAACCGATAGCTTCTCTTATTCTCTAATTCAGAGATTCTTAATTAGAGAATAAGAGAAAGCTGTCCAATTTATCCAAGAAGTTTGTAATCTTCCTTCTTCTGCAATCCATCCTTGTTTTATTTATGCTTTTGAGACACCACTTTTCACTCTATTATATTTAATTCTCCTTAATGGTATACAATTTTCTTTTATTGTTTGCCATTGTCCATTAAATAAATTAAATGTTATTAAAACAATAACTATATTTGTAAAACTCACTAAAGTCATGAAATAGACACTAAAAAACACGTCAGGTATGAATTCCTACTACAAATAACCTTGCTTTGAATACTCATGTTGCCAATCAAAAAATGTTTTAAAGTTGCCATCTGAAAATTTTTAATTTTTTTTTTCAAAGATATTTTGAAATTTATATAAATTACAACAAAATCTATACTAGCTTATAGGACCTTAAATAAAATTAAAGTGCAGGAGTGCTTTCGGGCGGGACTGCCCCTCATCAGCTGTACAGAGAAAGTGAGCATTAAAAGGAGAACCTGACAGAAGACGGGACAACCAGCTGATGAGGGGCAGTCCAGCCCGAAAGCACTCCTGCACTTTAATTTTATTTAAGGTCCTATAAGCTAGTATAGATTTTGTTGTATTTAATTAAGGACCTAGTTGTCACTTTTATCTATATAAATTACTGTCAAAGTTATTAACATGAATTCAAATTTCTATTATTTTATCATAAATAATAATAATAGTTCTGGAAGTTTTCTTAATTTTAGTTCTATTATTATTTAAATATGCTGACAAGAAGTTAGCAAGGTGGATGGACATCAATTATGCTGTTGTATTATATTTTTCTCAGAATCTCTTTTAAAAGAATGGGTAACAGGAAAGACCCACGGTATATCTGAATCCGCAGTATAGCACGGTATATCTGAAGCGTTATATCTGGGGAGTACTATACTTATAAAAATCAATTATACTTTTAAAAATAATTTAATTTTCATTTCTTTGAAAAGATTTTGGAAATATAATCTTGGTATATTAACAAACATTTGAAAATAAATTTTAAAATTAAATTAAATAAATCTGACATTTAAGCAATTTCAACTACTATTATTTTCAGAAATATATAACTAAAGAATTTGAATTCATTTCTCAACATTTTCCAGAGATAAGCTTAATCAAAAATTGTTATGAATGACATAATTCTAACAATAACATTAATATTTTGCATATTTAAGTGTAAAAAAAATGAAAACAGCTTTTCTGTTTTTTGAGACCAATTTTATTTTTGTGACCTACTAAAGAATCACAACTCACAGTTATCTACTTCTCATTTTTTAAGAGATCAAGATTCTATAGAAATTTAATAGAACTGATACTAGAAGTGCTATTATTAAAAAATAGAAAAGTTTTGACATACTGTCTCTGGGATTAATTATTATTTTTCTGGGCTTGTAAGTTTTATTACATAATGTAACTTATTTAAAATTTTGATATTAAAAACTATGCATGACACTTTTTTAAAATATGAATCAATTAAATATTTATATATTATCAAATTCTGTGAGATGATGATAAGCTAAACCAAAGATGCTCTTGAAAAGAACTGTTTCTATGAATGTTCTTTTCAAGAAAATCTCCCAAATTTTCAATTCTGCACTAATTGCCATTACTGTAAATATATTAAGTTTTAAATCTAATTCAGCACCAATTCACAGTGGAAAAAACATTCGTAAGAGAGAAGTGCTTTCACCTTATTTTTATTTATATCAAAAAATAAATTTATAGAAGCATTGATTCAAAAAATTATTGGTTTGAGAAGCCATCACTTTGTGTCAAAACATCAAAGTTTACATCTTAAACAACTAAAAGGAAATCTCGCAGAAAATGAATTAATTATATTGATGGATTTTGCTGAAAATTATTCATTTGTTGTCCAAGATGCTATACAAGGATTTCATTGGGAGAATAGCCAGGCAACATTACATCCATTTGTGATCTATTTTGGTGGCAAGGAACATCAAAGCATTAGTACATGTATGATCAGTGACTGCCTCTGTCATGACACCATTGCTGTCCATGCCTTTCAAATAAGATTAATAGCATATTTAAAGACAAAGATTGAAAAAATTAAGAAGATTTATTACTTCAGTGATGGATCAGCTGCTCAATATAAAAATTTTAAAAATTTTATAAATTTATGCCTGCATGAAGAGGATTTCGGCATCATGGCTGAATGGAATTTTTTTGGAACAAGCCATGGTAAATCACCTTGTGATGGAATTGGAGGAACAGCAAAAAGGCTAGCAGCCCGTGCTAGTCTACAGAGGCCCTTAGATAACCAAATATTGACCCCGTATGATTTATTCAAATTCTGTGATGATAGTATTCCAGGCATAAAATTTTTTTATGTACCAAAAGAAGAAATTGAAAAAATTCAGCCTGATCAAGAAAGAAGGTTTGCCAAGGGACATACAATTGCTGGAACAAGGGAAAATCATCAATTTAGGCCAATTAATTTTAATAAGCTGCAGGTGAGCAGAGTTTCCAATGATGCTACAGCAAACACAGGTTGGATTCTGCAGCGTGCCATGCTCGATCGCAACAGGTAAAGTAAAATTTTACTCCGAAGCGAGATTGATGTCGGAGAATAGGATGATGTAGCTTCAGAAAATATCAAGTTAATGAATAGTAATAAATTTTTATAATTTACATAAAAATATTTTCTTTTTATTGTTGTTATTGAATAACTGTTTTCTTTTCTAAAAAAGTTCATATTATCACAGTAAAAATTCCATTAAAATACGTCTACGTCAAATGCTCCTAAGAGACTGTTCGAAGTTTCATTTTCCCTATAGTTGAGTTGAGTTCGTATTCAAATCTTTGATCATATTTTAAAATGAATGGATCATCTAACGATGATGTCATACACCATTACAATGACATGTGCAACGTGATTTCTAGACATCAATTGTGTGATTTCGAAGTTTTGATTTTGCTTACAATGAACTTTTTTGATAGACTGAAGTTATTTTTCAGTACAGATTTTAAATAATTATTATTTTTTTGTTATTAGTTTATTTTTCAATCTATTTAATCATCAATGGATTAAATATAATTAGTATTTATCAATTACTAGCAAATGAATTTAAATATTCTTAATAAATAATAATGAAAAATAAATATATTGTTTCACTCAAATATGAATCCCAGGTAAGATTCTTGATTGATTGTCGAATTTTTGCGTCGCGTTGTATCAGGCAGCGCGGCGTCGCCTATCTGATTACAGTATATAGATGCAGGTTGAAGTCGGCGGTGTGACGTGCTCGATCACATCGAGGTAAGATAAAATTTTACCTGGTATCGTATTAAATGAATTATTGCACAAAATTTCCTTCCTGGTCTTCAGGAGATACATTCAATAAGTTATGGTTTTGCTTATTACTTCAAATTCTCCAGCCAAAAATTCAATAAGTTATGGCTTTGCTTATTATTTCATTTCTCCAGCCAAAAAAAAGTTGATTTTTTTGATCCATGTATAAGCCAACACAAAATATTTAAATTAAATTTTTTAATATTTAAAAATGTGGCTTACATTATTTTGTGTAAAAATGTTTATTTATTAATTACATTCCTTTATACATGTATTTAATATTTGTGATAGAAATGTTTAAAGGACATAGCAAAAAATTAAATAATTACAAAATAGTAATTTCTCATTAATAAAAGTACATTGTACAATCATCCATTTGAGTTTCGATAAAAAAAATTTTAAAAAAGACGAGATTTGAATCCGTCTTCCAATGACACCTTACAGTAAATCGAACACCAAATACATCATGCTATGACATTTGTTAAATTGTTAATATCAATGTATATGTTATGACCAATGCTCGAAGTATAGCCAATTCGTATAATGGTTGGCCACTTCTAGATTTGGCCAAAGTCTGAAATATACGTTTCTACATTTTTTCTTACTCTGAGAAACAATCCTATTCATATTAGATAGGTAAGTTCTATAATCTCTTGCATCAGTATTGTAATATCAACATGTGACGTGACAGACAATCCCATTCTCACTGGTGAATAAGCCAAAATTCTTACAAATACACTCCACTTAGTTAATTCCACAAAACTTCTAGCTTTGGGCATTTTTTCTTGGACTTCTCAAATTGGCAATTGATTGCTGGGTGCATTGCAAATTGCCTAGCCAGAGCCCAAAATAGTCATAAATTCTAGTATATTTCAAGCTTTGGCCAAATCTAGAAGTGGCCAGTCATTTTGCAAATTGGCCATAACATATATAAATAAGAGAAAACTTTAAACATCCCTTTTTATCAGGAATGTTTGAGAGTTGCATCATATTACTTTATCATGGGTTTGTGGGAGGGTAATAGGGAGCCATAGTTGGCATTCCCCCTGGTAAGCAGAATGAAAGATTCTGAAAATTACAATAAATTTAAGGCAATATTTGCTGAAAATTTTATAATTTTGAATTAATAAATTAAACAACAAGGACTGGCATATTTCCTGGGATAAATTCAAAAAATGTTTCACACTTATTGCCGAAAAATTCATTGCAATAAATATATCACCAAACTCAGTAGCAAAAAAATATTTAATATCATAAAAACTGAACATAAAGAGGAAAAAAGCCTTTCAGCTTTAAAAACAGAATAGAATAGTTTCACTTGGAATTCTAAAAGGTTTAAAGTACATATATTTTTAAATTTGAAAAAATAAAAATACAAGAAGGTAATTAACAGTATAAATACACAGCTATATTAACCATCATGTAAGCAGATAGAACTTTATGTTCCTTTTCAGAAATTCACCAACAGCAAAAAATAGATTAAAAAGATAACTATTATTAGCTATTTGTATTATATTTGTACATAATTATATTTATATTAATGCTTTTATATCAATGGGTAAAATGGTGTGATTTTCCAATACTCAAGAACCAACTAGAAATTTTTACAACAAAATTAATAGGAAAAGAATTCCCAATTTATGAATTTTTGCCAACAAAGTTTTTAAAGTCCAAGTTACCTTAGAAAAACTGAGGGTAATCTCAAATGAGCAAATTTAAATTTTATAAATTTTCTGTAATATTGCAGTTCATAAGCACTAATGTTAGAGATGATGTCAATGATATATTTTTTTTATAAATTAAAGAAAAAAATATTAAATGATAAAAAATAAACAAAATCTGTTATTTATAATCTTATAATAATCATTTATATAAAACATTTAAATTATATATTTATACCTATGACATTATAAATTATGCCTTTAAGCTTTAATTGATTATACATTAACAACCTCGATTTCTATAAATTTCTCAATTTATGCAATTTTCAGTACATTTATGCCTCCAGCTTTAAGAATTGTTGCTGTTAAATATAAAATATACATACAAAATGATGAACAAATTATTAAAAAATATCTGCTACTTTATTTAAATTTATAGAATAATAATTAGAAATAATTTTTATAATCAAAAATTAAAATATTCTAAGAATCAAATGTTTCATTCAAAAAAATTAATTATAAAAAAGTATTTTAGTTAAAAATAATTTTTTCCTAATTCAATCCATAAAAATTGAATTACTTTAATCAATTAATTAGCTTAAGTATTTAAAAAATCAAGTTTTGAATTATAAACATCACAAAATATTTATTTAATAATTTTAAATTAAGATTATTGAAATTATAAAGTCACTACAGTTAGTCCCTTCAAAAAAATTTATTCGAATATCAAAATAAAAAAAAAATACACGTATTGTCAAAGCACATGGTGATCTCACAGTTACTTGTATACCTACTTACATCATGATATTTTTTGAACTTTTTCATTTTATATATATTTTTTTATTTTTTTAGTGATTTAAATTTTCATTATTTTTTAATCGAATAATTTATTAGAATTTATCATACAATCAAAAATTAAGAATTTAATACTACTATAAAAAATATTGTATACATACGAAAAAAAATATGCGCCAATTGTTTAGAAACGAAATCTGCAACGATAATAAACAGAATCAGATCGAACTATATAGCATATTTATGCTTCGATATTATTTATGAATCTATGCTAGTGAAATTATCGACAGTTCTAATCAAACCAAAATGGAGATGTTAAGCCTAACCATGACTTATCATAGTTTCATAACATTGATCCGAACAGGATTATGAATCGCTTCAATTTCGTTCTCAAATCATTTAGTACACCAAACAATTACTAAAAATCTCCTTACCTGATACATAGACTACTTATTTACTATTAAAACTTTTCGAAACAAAATGTTCCGAGAAGACGAGAAACTATCCCTACTCTTCGAACAAACAATTGTTTGGACATATAGAGGTCGCTCCGTTTTGCCGACATAGAAAAAAATTAATAAGTCTGATTTAATTAAATTAAAGAAATACCAATTTATTTTAATGTATTAATATTATAAATAATTTTATAAATATCAATATTGTCATCAATTTAAGCTCTATTAGCCAGGAACGTAGTTAATAGTTTAAATGTGTTTACGAAAGTAACGAAAATTGACCAAAGACTACATTTTCTGCAAGCGAGAAGTAGAAAAATAAAAAATAACAAAAAAATGTTTTAAATTCGTTAGTCTCAGCTTTCTCTATTTGAAGTAAATATTCGTTCAGGATGCAGTCAGAAAAGGAATTTTTCAAAATTTGACGATATTTTTTTTATTATGTGTTTCTTTTAAGAAGTATTCTTTGAAACTTTTTTCACAGTGATGAAAGGTAATTGTTTTGATTCAAATTTCGGTTCCCTGTAAATGTTTGCTGGGAAAGTTGATTGTTTTGATCCTGATGCAGAAACTCATCCATTTCTAAACAATGCTTCTATTTTTAAATTCGTCACGTTAATATTTCTTTTATTTTTCTTATAAATATATTGAAGAAGGTATAAAATAAGGGATAATGCACGTTCACGTTTTTATTATCTTCAGAATACGGTATTTCATTAATTATTCCGTAATCCGTTACCTTTTGTTTGCGTTGTTACAAATTTGCATTGTGCTACGCTTTTTTAAAAAATTATTATTTATTATGAATTACCCCATTTTTTTATTTATATTTGTTTTGTTTACTTATGTAAATATATTATAGTCCGTACTTTATTTTAAAATTTAAATTTTTATGTATAAATTCGCATATTTATCAAAAATTACTAAATATTTCTCATTTTAGTAATTAAATCGTAAAAGAAGAAATATAACAGGAAATATATAATTGTTTAAATATATATTCGTTGTTTAAACTGCTTAAGCTTTAAACTCGGAAATTTCGAATTATAAAATTACTGTAGTTGCATTAATTATTGTCACATTCAAAATCACAGAAATTTAAATTATTCTTTACTCGTGTTTCCTAGTACATGGAGTCTAGCCATTACATCATCATCATAGACAACATAATTGATTCACACATTATTGACCATCCACTAGTAGGTAGTTGTTTAAATAGGCAATATTGATGATTCAAAATTGAAGCAAAGATTATATTGTGTTACAGGATATGTATATGAAATGAAAGTCATTTTATCATTTTCTAAACTGAAATGATAATTATAAACATAGTGTATTCTAAAAGTTTCATTTTCTATATCATATTTACATGTAAATTATATATTTTAGATTGTTAAAATTAAAATTTTTAGTTAAATGCAATAAATAATCATGCAATTTTTTATTATTGTTGTTAAGATAATGTCATTAAAATCGACTTGAAATATGAAATATATATTTTTCAAGAAATGCAGTTTTTTTTTTTTTTTTAATACATTTTATCTATAGATTATATAACTGGAAGAAATGTTGCAATCTTCCCTATAACATTCACATTACTTAAATTATTTATATAAGGAAAATAAGTCTCCTATTTGCATTATAAAAGATTATATATAATATAGTTTTATTTTAGATGTATCTCCCAAGGGCTCACAACATTCTTTTCCGACTTATTTGCATCCTGTTCCTTATCATAAAGCCTTACAACCTATATGCAATGAGTTAAAGAATTTTAATAAATCTCTACCGTTTACACGGTTAAGCACTGTTTTTCATAATTTAAAAAATACCAAACCACCACTTCCGACATCAAAAAGAGCAGGCACATATATAATTCCGATTTATAACTAAGACCGTAACAGACAGGAAGTGTATGTAGGTAGTACTACCAGGTCGCTCTGCACCCGTTTAAAAGAACTTCGTAATGATATAAAAAATGCTACTTTTTCTAAGGCCCTCGCAAAACATTTTTACGAGTATGACCTGGATATAAATTGGGATCAAGCGCGCACAGTTCGCCACTTAGATAAGGCAGAAGATATCAAAGTCGCTGAGGCCCTTGTCATTGCCACCTATAAGAAAAAAGCTTATGTTATCAATGACAACCTCCTTACCACCATACCAGCAAAATGGTTCCTATAATACTAATCTAGTTCCATCCTTTGTAACTGGGTCTACAATTATATATTTTTTATTAAAATTATCACAAATTTTCATTTAAACAAATACAAGTCAACCCTGGTTTATGAGACCCCAATTTTATCAGCAAATATAATTTGTATCAAAACTCAATTTATGAACCTTTACCTCAATTTTATAAAGAAATTTGTAATAAGTGAATGTTCAAAAATTGTACAAAACACTTCTTGTTAACATAGAATTTAAAGGGTACCAATATCATTATCTATTCTTTTTTGGCAGGAACCTTCATAAAGTTTTCAAGAGGATGGAACTGGATTCAATCCAGAGTCCCTGGGTTGATAAGGTGATATGTTTTCAACAGCTGATTTGGCCAACTCAATGATGAGACCAGTTGTAAAGTGATGGATGGAATTCATCAGCCCAGACCTAAACCTCAACAGAAAAAATTTGGAGGTATGGGCTTCCGAACTGAACTTAAATACTCCAAATGGTAAGCTAATTTCTTATCAAGTTGAAATATAGATGACAAATAGTGATGAAAATTTTTCAATTAGTTAGGGAAATAGCATTTTTTTAAATGTATATGCTTTTATATTATGTCATTGGTTTTTGATTAATATTTGTAGTAAATTATTATGTTTATTGTTTTCTTAATATTTTATGAAATTTTAAAGAACAGTAAGTATTGGATTTGGATACATTTTGTTTCTTTCCAGTTTTATGTTCTTTCCATTCAGAGATTAGTAAAATAGTGAGGCCATTCCTGAAATAAACTGCTGATTGTTCATACCATGTGTGATTGGGTCTGTTAATAAGTATTGAAAATTGGTTGCAGTGGATGCACTAAGATGATTTGATTTTCCACTAGAAGATTGGGGATTGAATTCTGATCCACTCCTTGAGAAATCTGAGAATCTCAGATCCAGGTCTGGCCTTTCAATCCCCATCTCTACATTAGCTCATTTAATTCTGTGAACATTGCTATGAATGGCTAAAGACCTGCCCAACCTAAATGTATTACAGAGTTCCTCTCTGCAAGACCTAACTCAGCTTTAATTATTGCTGACCTGCAGGTGAGGACATGCCCCACCTCCCCTGGATCCACACAATGAAGGAGGGCAGCCAGCCCAGTTGGTAACCAGCAGCACCATGCATAAGAGAAAGGGAGAAAGAGCTTTTCCCTATCTCTTTTAGCTTGTTCCGTATTAAGCTTTTTACAGTGTATTACGAGCTTTTCCCTAGCCAATTAAGCTGGCCAGGGAAAAGCTCTTTCTCCCTCAGCCTCTTGTGCATGGTGTTGCTGCCATGGTATATGCCGAGCCTGTGTTATGGAAATAGCTGAGACAGATGAAGTAAACCACTGCATACAATTGAACACAAAGGATCAGACAAAAATAACTCACAACATAGCAAAAAACAATGGCAGAAAGTCCTCTCCAATACAGCAGGAATCTCTGAAGATTTGGTCTGATTGCAATGTTTGTAATGAATTATTTATTATTATTTTTTTTTAGTAGCTGAGAGCCAGCCAAGTGCAGCTATGCACATATTTATTACTATATATCTGCTGCTCAAATGATATTCAAAGAGCATATCTTCCCTAATATTGTCAAAGTTAATGGAGATGATTGGGAGATCTCTGTTTTATGTCCAATGCAGACTACATACAGCCAGCCCAGAAGGGGGGGAACTATCATAGACCACTGTAGGGATGATATTGACTGATGCCATTGAGAAGTCCGGTACTATGGCCAGAACTTCTCGGTCCGGACCCGACTCCCTCTCCATTGTCCCTCGTTTGGGTGTTGCCCAAAATTTACAATCAAAATGCAGTTCATTTCTTTCTGCCCAGTTTAGGATGTAACACCCGTTTGAAAAACTGACTCCATCAATTAAGATAAATTACTAATTTATTAATTCAAACAATTAACTTTACACAACTGAAGGTTAATTCAAAACTAGACAAAAAAGAATACAACCTATAGTTCCCATCAAAAAACATAAAAAAGTTGTTACTACAATCCAAAACATAGAACAGTCAATCACTATGACACCACAAGCTAAAACATTCTGCAGCTCTGCTAATACGCATGGTCATCAGGACAGGAACTAAAACACCCACTGGTGTAACCTTATTTAATCTAGAGCAAGATTTGCATACATTACACATAACCAGAAAATTAATACTTAACAGTTCACAAAAATTTACAATTAAATAATTTTCAAAATCATTAATCAAATACTTT
This sequence comes from Olivierus martensii, assembly GCA_000484575.1. NCBI lineage: Eukaryota > Metazoa > Arthropoda > Arachnida > Scorpiones > Buthidae > Olivierus > Olivierus martensii. The sequence continues at coordinate 12,714 of AYEL01083768.1, forward strand.
AACATTCTAATTAAACTTCCATCCATTATAACTTCCGGCAACATTAACACGTTATTGAAGTAAAACAAGATGGCCGCCTCCATCACATCACTGTCTCCATCACGAGACCCTGGTAAGCCTAAAATTTTTTTTCTTTCTTCTGGGATTCAACCATTTCACCCTTACACCATAACCTTTGGCAAGATACCTGAGCACATTGGCCATGCCTGGGCACTTTGCAAAGGTTTAAATATTGTTATCCACTGAGTTTGTTACATCTCCCTTGGGAAAGTATAAGTCTTTCATCATGGTCATAAAGGGACAGTATCCTCATCAGTTTGAGGCCAGCCACTTTTCAGATTGGTACCATTAAGGCTTCTATCCTTCAATCATTCACCTGTTTGGCATAGTATGCCACCTTGGATTTGGGATTCTACCTCATGCAAAGCATACAATGGACCAACCGTTAATCCCAATCATGTAGACTTTTGTCATGGAAAAGTAAACAGCTGAGTACCCTCTATAGAGCAGAATAAGTGCAATCTCTCCTGGTCCCATGGATGAATTTCTTTATTTGGGATAGTATCCCTTGATGTCTGGAGAGCCAATAGAATCTTAAGATACTGAGTCTATTCAATTGAAAGTCAAATAAGATCTAAAATGAAGTTATCCAACCCATGTCAAGTCATTTACCCAAGCCTGTTTCACTTGTTCCATGTGGGACATTGATGTGCACTGCACTGGCACTTATATCAATACATAGATATTCTGGCATGAAATGTTGTTCCAACTGAGAATTACTTAATGTATCCTAGACATTATGAATGTATTGGCCCAGCTGCATAATATACAAATATACCTTGATTTGATGAGTGGCTTACCTCTATAGTGTTTATATCTACAAATATTTCTGCAAGTAAGCCTTCCCACCATATCAATACAGGTTCTTTATGGGAAGGCCCACATTTATCATCTCACTAATTACCTCCTGGATGTGGAGCCTACAATAGAAATTAAAATAAGGTTAGTAATCAGTAAGCAATTAGATAGTGGCATTAAAAAAGAAGTATTCAAGGATAAGGATTGATGGATAGGACCCAGATTTCTTTAAAAGTATGTGTAAGTATGAAATTTGGAATTGAACTTCAATAACACTAAATGATATATGACAGTATTATCACATTTACAAGTTAGTATTATCTGTGTGATAATTTTATTGCATAAATGGAAGTCTGTATAATAGTTTTAGGCTAGCAGCTGACATCTTTTATTAACGATTTTCCCAAAGAAAATTGCATTTTCAAGTTGTTTTATAACAATTAATGTTACTTACAGAAATAATTTTATCATCAATACAGAAATAATTTTAGATAGCATTTTAGCTTTATTGATAAACAATTGGCATTTTTTGAGTTCATGAATGCATAATAATATTTTTTAATGATAGTTAATGGTAAGTTAGTTTCAATTTATGAGAATATGATTTATGAGCATTTTCCAGGAATGCTTTAATCTTGTAAACCAGGCTGACCTGTATTTTAAATTAATCAAGCATCTGTAATTTATGTACCAATAATTAATTAATAAATTAATAGATAATTTATTAATAATTATCTATTAATTTAATCCAAATAAAAAATTAAATCCAATAATTATTACTATAATTTATTCTGCTCTTTATAACCATAGATCTGAAAAAATTATTAATAGAAGGAACTGAAATGTAATACAAAATACATTTTAAAATGGTGAATATGTTTTTGATTTTTCTGTTCAAGTATTTTCAGCCAATATCCTAAACATAATTACAAGCCAACATTAATTTTGTACAACAAAATTTCCTTTAAAATTAAATAATCATTTGAACAAATCTATACTTTGTACAGATATATTCTGTATATTTGAAAACTGCATTATAAATTCAGATATAAGGTAAAAAAGAAAAATAAAGAAATAAGTTTGAGCTTAATTAAACATTAATTAGATTTCAAAATATAGGAAATGCTTGAGCTAACTTATCTGTAGAAAAGAGGTTTATTTCCCCAGTCCCACCTCTGATATTTCATAAAAACTTTTATGCCATCATTTTGTGTTGTGAAATTCAAGTTTCAAAGTAGGGGGTTAGAGAAGCACTAGCTCTCACATATGGAATGAGAATTAAATATAAATAAAATAATAACATTGCTAAGAAAACGAGGATAAATAGATATTGTTAACTTTTTAATTTGTGTAAATGCAAATTAAACAGTAATAAAAGAATTTTTATTATAAAATTTGAATTGGTAATGTGATTAGATTTAACTAATCCATAGATTAAAAATTTGTAGATGGTTGAGAAGCTCTGGAAGAGAGCAAATTTTTCTGTAAAAATTTTCACAGTTATGTAAAATTATTTTTAGATGAAATAAAACATTTTCCACCTGCTATAGTGCTTTAATTAATTGATTTGATTGGATCCTTGTATAAAAAACTAGAAAGCAATGCATTCAGAATATAATTCCAAAAATTCTATAAAATTTTATCAAACAGAACCAGAGATAAAATTTTTCCTAAAAATAAAAATTTCTTAATTTTCATCATAATTACAAGTCTATACATAACAGACTATAGACTACTTCTGCTAAGTTAAATCAATTAAATAATCACAAAACAAGCACTTTTAGCAGTAAAGAATATTTTAATAAAGCTAAACAAATGTTTTCATCATGTAGCCATCTTCAGGTTATAAACAGAACAGAATATCATAACAAAAATTTAAAAAATTTAAAAGTAGAATAGTATCAAGTGGCTTCAAATGCAAATAGCAAAATAAAATAAAAATATAAATAATAATAATAATAATAATAATCAAAAGACATCTGCATGGAGTTTGGTCTAGACAAATGACACCGACATCAATCTCGCTTTAAAGTAAAATTTTACGCAGCGACGCAGAAATTTTTGACAATAATCCAAGAATCTTATGTAGGCGTGCTGCATTGGATCACTTTAGCTGAATTATTGTCGAGAATTTCTGCGTTGTGGCGCATCAGGTAGCACAGCATCACCTATCTGATGCATTTATACAAACACAGATTGGAGTCGGCGGCACAACGCATTCAATCACTTCAGGTAAAGTAAAATTTTATCTTTAAATTGATATATTGGTGTCTATATTATAATAATTTATTTTATATGTATATATTTAAAGTTTCAATAAAATATTTATTTTGGCAAATGGCATTAATATATCAGTAACTAAAAATCAAAGATCATGTAATTTATCATTTTCAACTTTTTATCAAATTTTAAGTGCTAAAATCTGAGGGTAGGCTTATACACAGGTTATGCATTTTTAGCATTTTCAAACTCCGAAATCGGGGGGGGTCGGCTTATACACGGATCGGCTTATATTCGAGTATATACGGTATGTATTTTTTCCTCTCTCAAAACATAGCTATATTGCATTACATGTACTTTAAATCATTGAGGAATATGTATAGGTATTTAAAAATTTATAGTAAGAATTAAAATTTTTTTTCACAAAAAAAAATTACTGGAGAGGAACTGAAGGCAAGGCTGGCTATATAATATTGTAATGGTATTATTAGGAAATTGCCATTTGTGCTAAATTTATTAACACAGTTGAGTCTCTGTAATCCAATACTTCGCCAGTCTGACACTCTGCAAACTGTCGTGCCGCCCACATGAAATTTCATGTCATAACTTGTCAATGTGCAAAAGAGAGAAACTGACATAAACAAATTGTCAATTGCTATTCATTCATTGTGCAGCCATTATAGTCGGACTAAAACTTAAAAATTAGTCCAACTAAAATACTGTTTACTATAAAATAGTGTTTTTACTGTATCAGTGCTTGTTATTTATCTTTACATAATGTCACAAATCTTTTCAAACTCCGAAATCGGGGGGGGTCGGCTTATACACGGATCGGCTTATATTCGAGTATATACGGTATGTACTTTTTATCAAATTTTAAGTGCTAAAATCTGAGGGTAGGCTTATACACAGGTTATGCATTTTTAGCAATTTTCAAACTCCGAAATCGGGGGGGTCGGCTTATATTCGAGTATATACGGTATGTATTTTTTCCTCTCTCAAAACATAGCTATATTGCATTACATGTACTTTAAATCATTGAGGAATATGTATAGGTATTTAAAAATTTATAGTAAGAATTAAAATTTTTTTTCACAAAAAAAAATTACTGGAGAGGAACTGAAGGCAAGGCTGGCTATATAATATTGTAATGGTATTATTAGGAAATTGCCATTTGTGCTAAATTTATTAACACAGTTGAGTCTCTGTAATCCAATACTTCGCCAGTCTGACACTCTGCAAACTGTCGTGCCGCCCACATGAAATTTCATGTCATAACTTGTCAATGTGCAAAAGAGAGAAACTGACATAAACAAATTGTCAATTGCTATTCATTCATTGTGCAGCCATTATAGTCGGACTAAAACTTAAAAATTAGTCCAACTAAAATACTGTTTACTATAAAATAGTGTTTTTACTGTATCAGTGCTTGTTATTTATCTTTACATAATGTCACAAATTGGAAAAAGTAAAAAACGAAAACACAAGACATCAACTGTGGTTGAAAAGGCAGAAATAATTAAAAAACTTGACTTGGGAGAAAACTTAGTGATTTGACTTCATTTTATGGTATTGGATGAGCCACCATTTATGACATTAAAAAAATCGTGATAAAATTGAGGGGTTTGCAAAAGATTTGAACAGCAAGAGCAATGACAGGAAAGTCTTAATAAACTGAGTTTATTTGTTTGTGTAATTCAATTTTTTTTCATTAGACATCCAATAATCTGACAAATCTCTGAAATCCAACAAACACTGGAACCATATATGTCAGATTAGGATGACTCTACTGTAAATAAAATTACAAACGAATTTAAAATATAACAATTAGATGATGAAAGTCATAATATTAAAAAAAAAATTACTGGAGAGGAACTGAAGGCAAGGCTGGCTATATAATATTGTAATGGTATTATTAGGAAATTGCCATTTGTGCTAAATTTATTAACACAGTTGAGTCTCTGTAATCCAATACTTCGCCAGTCTGACACTCTGCAAACTGTCGTGCCGCCCACATGAAATTTCATGTCATAACTTGTCAATGTGCAAAAGAGAGAAACTGACATAAACAAATTGTCAATTGCTATTCATTCATTGTGCAGCCATTATAGTCGGACTAAAACTTAAAAATTAGTCCAACTAAAATACTGTTTACTATAAAATAGTGTTTTTACTGTATCAGTGCTTGTTATTTATCTTTACATAATGTCACAAATTGGAAAAAGTAAAAAACGAAAACACAAGACATCAACTGTGGTTGAAAAGGCAGAAATAATTAAAAAACTTGACTTGGGAGAAAACTTAGTGATTTGACTTCATTTTATGGTATTGGATGAGCCACCATTTATGACATTAAAAAAATCGTGATAAAATTGAGGGGTTTGCAAAAGATTTGAACAGCAAGAGCAATGACAGGAAAGTCTTAATAAACTGAGTTTATTTGTTTGTGTAATTCAATTTTTTTTCATTAGACATCCAATAATCCGACAAATCTCTGAAATCCAACAAACACTGGAATCATATATGTCAGATTAGGATGACTCTACTGTAAATAAAATTACAAACGAATTTAAAATATAACAATTAGATGATGAAAGTCATAATATTAACAGAATTAGAAAAATAAATAAATTTATTGCAGTGCTCTAAATATATAGACTACAATCCCTGAGGTTCAGTTGCCAATGCTTCAGAGATTTGCAAAAAAAGAGAGAAAAAAAAATTTCACATGTTGAAGTGCACTAATCAAATTTGGCAGTGCATATATTAAGGGATAGTCTCAAATTTTTTTGCATACTAACCAAAACTGCATTATTCAAACCCGCACTAACCAAGAGATTCCTGTATAGGCAATTCTCAATTATATTCCATGTTTTTATTTTATAACTCAAAATGAAAATTATCTGCAAAATAATGCTTAGAACAGCTATATAAAACATAAATTAACACATGGATGGGCTGTGTGTGGAGCTATCCTGAAAAATTGAAAATAAGAGATTCAGAATTGAATCTGGATTCTCTAGATCAGGGATGTACAAACTGTGGCTGCAGCCTTCCGTTGATTTTTGGCGGCCTGTCTCGTCATGTGTTATTTTAAACAGTCACACAATCAATGAAATATTATTTGTAGTTTTGAACAATGCATTTTCAAATCAACTTGTCAAATTAGATGATGAAAGTCATAATATTAACAGAATTAGAAAAATAAATAAATTTATTGCAGTGCTCTAAATATATAGACTACAATCCCTGAGGTTCAGTTGCCAATGCTTCAGAGATTTGCAAAAAAAGAGAGAAAAAAAAATTTCACATGTTGAAGTGCACTAATCAAATTTGGCAGTGCATATATTAAGGGATAGTCTCAAATTTTTTTGCATACTAACCAAAACTGCATTATTCAAACCCGCACTAACCAAGAGATTCCTGTATAGGCAATTCTCAATTATATTCCATGTTTTTATTTTATAACTCAAAATGAAAATTATCTGCAAAATAATGCTTAGAACAGCTATATAAAACATAAATTAACACATGGATGGGCTGTGTGTGGAGCTATCCTGAAAAATTGAAAATAAGAGATTCAGAATTAAATCTGGATTCTCTAGATCAGGGATGCACAAACTGTGGCTGCAGCCTTCCGTTGATTTTTGGCGGCCTGTCTCGTCATGTGTTATTTTAAACAGTCACACAATCAATGAAATATTATTTGTAGTTTTGAACAATGCATTTTCAAATAATATTTTTCTGATGTGAAATTAAGTTTACAATGGTTTGATGATAATGTATTTAAACAATAAGGAAAAAATAATAATCATATTTATAATAATAAATATTTTTTTTACTATATTTATGTATGTGAAATAGGTAATTTAAAAAAATTATACATGTGCACAAGGTAGCACTGCCACTTAACTAATGAAAATTTAGAATCAATTTTGTGTTTGTCTACTATAAATGTCAAACCTAACATTAAAAAAAATTATTAAATCAATGCAATACCATGCATCCTATTAAAAATTCTTTGTTTAATTTTGATTATGTTTCTTTGTAACATGTAATTATTAAACTTGATATTACATAACTTTCGTTTTTTTTTGTTGGTGCTCCTGTAAGTACGGTGAATCCATAAAGCCCTTGGTGTTAACAAGTCTGTGCATCCCTGCTCTAGGTGATATGAGAATGCTTCAAAATGTGATTATCTAGTCAGAATTTTTAGGCCTAGTGTTATTGTGCACTTAATGAATAATAATCTAAATATGTTTTAGGCTTTTATATGCATTAAAAAATGAAAAAATATATTTGCTTTACAATGGTGGTCTGGAATGTAACTGCCAAAATAATGAGGTATGCCTATTATCTAGTATTTATATTTTTAAGAAGAGATTTTATATTCTTATGAATAAAACAAGCCATCAAATAAATTTATGACATTTTCAAGATACAATTTGTTACAAAGCAAATCTTTATGATTTGTTTGTTTTGGCTTATTTAATGATACAATTTTCATGAAAAAGGCCTAATTTACGAATTAACCAAACAAACTAGCCAAACTTCCCCTGGCAGATAAAGTTTAAATTAAGTTTATTATACAACGATTATTTACTAGATGGCACCACCTTAGTGTTAAATTCTAATTTAATTAATTAATTATTAACAAAATAAACACAATAGAGTTAATTATTAACTCAATAGATGGTGGCACCATAGCTTTGATTCAAAAAAAATAATCATTGTTGTAAAAATGTAATTTAAACTTTATCCCGCCAGGGGAAGTTTGGCTAATTTGTTTGGTTAATTCATAAAATGGTTTATCCCCTGTTAGTTTGTTGTTAAGGCCTAATTTAATTGAAATTTTTACTCTTATACTAAAATATTTATTTTTATAATATTTTTATACTGCCTTTTATCAATTTACATTAATCTGCAAACAATATATAATATGATGTAGAAAAAAATACAAAATTTTTTACTTTATTCACATTTAATATAATTCAGATTATTTTAACTTATCTCTTAAACTATTAGATCATCTTAGTTACTAAATAATCAATAGAGAATAATTATGATGCTTATTGAAAGGAAAAACTCCAAATTAGAAGTTAACTAGTGCAAAATAATCAGCTAATCTGTTTTCCACATTCTTATAATTGATCATTGTTGATATTTATTTATGTTTTAATTTTTAATGTTTTAATAATAATATTTAGATGACAAATATTTTATTATATTATATTTAGTTTATTTACCCAGTATCAATTATTTGTAAAAATATTATATACTCATGTATAAGTTGAGGAATTTTTCCAAAAAAAAAATTTTTTTTTGAACAGTAGTAGTCTTATAACATGAAAAAAAAAAAAAAAAAAAAAAAGACTATTAGAGAGATGCTACTCGAAACGTTTACTAAAAATCAAGATGGAACGAAAGCCTGAAACAGTGATCAATAAAACGCCGTTATCATTTAATACGAGATTCAATGGTTTAGTCATCAGGGCTGGCAGAAAGTAGTAAGCAAGGCATTAGGGCACAATATAAAAAGGAGCACCAAAATAGTGCAAAATTAAGAATACATTTTATTTGTTTTAATTCGAATATTAATTAATGCAACTTGACTCATTATTTCTAAAAATAAGGAAATATAAATATATTAAAATAAATAATCACTTCTTGAAATGTGATTTGTCAATTATAATTTCCTACAGTTTGTTTTTCTCTTAAGATACTGTCTCAGTTATATCTTTTTACCTTGGGTTTACATATCTATATTTCATATCATGTTTCTATGTGAGGCAAAAATGGAACAGTCTGTTTACTATTACTATTCATGCCATTTATATAAATACATATATCAATGCACTACACATTAAAGCATTAAAATGTATATAAAATCATGTAGAATTTGTTTTCTTTTTTTGAGAAAGGGAGTGCCAATTACTGATTTGCATAAGGGCACTGACAATCCTTCCTCTGGCCTTGTTAGTTATGACATATTTCTGCTGTTTTTTTTTTTTTTTGCCAGTCTCATGATTTTTGATATTTATTTCTAACAAAATTCATAATTTTATGAATTCTTTCAATTTTTTTGTTAAAAATATACAGTGGTACCCTGGTTAACGACGAGTGGTTGAAAGAAAAAAATGTCTTAGTTAACGACTCCTAATTATGTGAACTTCCGACAAAATAGAGCTCTGTAAAACAGCTTGTCATCGCATCACGTGATTAATTAGCTTAGTCAATCGTTATTTTTTTTAACAATCAATTCAAATCTGACATTATTATTAAAATTAATAAAATTATAACCATATAAAAATATATTTAACTATATGATAATTAACATATAATAATGAAAACAAATTATTTAATTAATTAAAAATAGACGTGCAACAGTTCACTAGTTTTTAGTTTCTTAAAGATGATTTCTAGACGATTATTACTGTATTTGCTGGCATATAAGACGCACTTTTTTTCTTTGAAAATAGGTCTGAAAAACGGGGTGCGTCTTATACGCCGATACTCAGTTTTTGATTACATTCATTTCTGGAAATTTCCTCTATTCGGAGTTATGCGATTTCTTTCTTGTTTCCTTGCGGAGTGTGGGAATATTACAGTTATGTAGAGTTCAATGAATGCGCATGCACTATCATCGATGATCACAGCTGGGTTCGTTTAAACTTTCCAGTTTTTGTGAACAACTTTCAAGTGTGAGAAATTTTTACTGTTCAATTTTCTTAAATTTGTTGGCAAGTTATGGCTCAAAAACAACGTCGATATTGCTATAACAAAGCATACAAGCTACGTGTGATTGCGTATGCTAAAGAACATAGAAAAGGGCTGCAGAGAGGCATTTCGGGCCACCCCCAACTGAGAAAAATGATAAGAACTTGGCAGAATCAGGAAGAGGATCTAAAAAAAGCAACTCACAGTAAACATAACCTACAAAGAGGAACTGCACAATGGCCTGAACTTGAGGCAGAGCTGAATACTTGGATTTTAGACCACAGAAAAGCAGGACTTTCAGTGTCTACAAAAATGATTATTCATCAAGCAAAAGTGATAGCGACTGATAGAGAGATTGCCAATTTTACTGGATCAACATCATGGTGTTCAAGATTCATGAAGAGAAACCAGCTATGTATACGGACTAAAACAAAAATATCGCAAAAAATGCCAGACGAATATGAAGAAAAAGTTATTGAATTTCATCGATTCGTCATTAATGCACGAAAACGAGAAAATTTTGAACTTGCACAAATAGGAAACATGGACGAGGTTCCTCTGACTTTTGATGTGCCCTCAAACAAAACTGTAGATTCCAAAGGTACAAAAAGTGTTACTGTTAAAACTTCAGGGCACGAAAAAACTCACTACACGGTTGTTTTATCCTGCTGTGCTGATGGGACAAAATTGCCCCCACTATTGATTTTTAAAAGGAAGATACTACCCAAAGAAAAATTGCCTAAAGGAGTGTTTATATGTATAAACACTCCTTTAGGCAATTTTTCTTTGGGTTCATGCAAAAGGTTGGATGGATGGTGTAGGAATGAAGTTATGGATAGATAAAATTTGGTCGAGGCACCCTGGAGGACTGTTGAAGAAACCTGCTCTACTAGTATAGGATCAGTTTTGTTCTCACAGAAGAGAAGATGTTAAAAATAAACTCAAAGGATTGAAAACTCAGTTAGCTGTAATACCAGGAGGCCTAACTAGTCAGCTTCAACCTTTAGATGTCTGCATTAATAAACCATTTAAGGTAGGTATAAAAAATAATCACCGTTATAATTAAATAATAATAATGGAAGAAGCATGATAAAAGAATAAACTGCAGTTTAATTTCATTAACAAATTAGCTAAGAAACATAACAACAACAAGATTGCTGTTAGAAGAGGGCAGAATGTTTTCAATCTTGTAAGAAATAATAAGGATCTCTTAAATGAACCTAATTATTCTGCCAAATTTTATTCCTTGAAAAGCTTAATGGAAATTTTTAACGATTTGAATTAATTTAAACTAATTTTAGCGCCATTTCATAATTAGAATAATTATTATTTTATTAAATCAATGATTTTTTTTTTTGATTTAATAAAATAATCTCTTAAATGATTTTCAGAGAAGTGGAGTATATAAAATGCATGTGGAAAATACTAGAACCAACCAAAAGTCTGCATACATTGGTGTAACCAAATCCACTCTTATACAAAGATTAGACAAACATAACAGGGACATTTGTAATGATAAACTAATGACAGCATTATCGGTAGAGGCATACTCTATCTGTAGATAAGCTGGAACCAAGCTAAAATTATTAGGCCATTGAATACACTAAACCAAGCCACGACTTCCGAAATGTTGGAAATAATTACAAGACAGAAAACTGAGAACATCTTAAATAAAAAGCCCACCCAACAACTCTCCACAACATGGATGTATGATACAAAAAACTTACTCCCCACTCCTAATAAAATGTAGTTTACTCTTTTACCCTGCTTCTTCCATTATTATTATTTAATTATAATGATTGTTTTTTTATACCTATGTTTATTATTATTATTATTATTATTATTACTTATATTTTTATTTTATTTTGCTATTTTCATTTTTACCATGGCAACTTTCATACCATTCTACTTTGTTTAAATTTTCAAAATTTTTGTTATGATATTCTGTTCTATATATATCCTGAAGATGGCTACACAAAGAAAACATTTAGCTTTATTAAAATATTCCTTACTTCTAAAAGTGCTTGCTTTGTGATTATTTAATTGATATAAATCTATAGTATATACCTAGAGTTTCTCTTCATTTTAAATGAAAAACGAAGAGAAACTCTAATAAGAAAAAGTACAATGACTAAAAAGTACTTATTGAACAGTATTGTGAATGACAAAAGAGCTACATTACATTTCATTTCCTTGGTTTGGATTGTTTTTGGTTTATAATAAAGAGTACTATATTTGAGTTTGGGTCATAGAAAAATCAATTCTTTATCAAGGAAGAGATATTATTTCCAAATGATCATGAATATTTAAAAAATGAGCTTTGTATAACATCAAATATATATTATCATATATTAAAACTTGATAATTATATCTACAATATATTTGTAATTCATATAATAAAAAGACATCAATGAAAATTCGTTAACCAAGGTACCACTGTATTTGTAATTCATGCAATAAAAAAAATTAATGAAAATGATTCAACAAAATTAAAATATTTTAAATCAATATTAAATGAAATAAACATTTTGAGTAAAAGTAAATCAGTTATCAAACCATATATTAAAACTTGATGATAATTATATCTACAATATATTTGTAATTCATATAATAAAAAGACATCAATGAAAATGATTCAATAAAAATTAAATTATTATTTTAAATCAATATTAAATGAAATAAACATTTTGAGTAAAAGTAAATCAGTTATCAGATTTTTAAAAATGATTATTTTATTACATTATAGACATTTAAAAAATGTAGTTTGACCAAAACAGGATTGGTGACTATTTAAATGCATAAAAATATTATGTGACAATAAAGAATTAAGTGAAGGGAAACTACACTTTGATTCCCTTTTTTTTGTTTCTATGATTGTGGACAGGGCCGCCGAGAGGGGATGACATCTGAGACTTTTGTCACGAACCTGGCATCAAGGAGGGCCCGACTGTCGGGCCTCGATGTGTCACATAACGTATCCAATAGTTCACAGGCCGCCGCCAGAGCGCACTGTCTACCATCCAAAGCAGTTGTGCCAAAATAAACTATTTTATATATAATACTGTTTGATAAATACAAAATTACTTATCAAACAGTTCAAAAGGTTAATTTTAGGACAGACGACCGTGGTAGCAGTGCCTGGTGTTTCTAGGTTTAGTTCCCAGATCTCATACTTACAAAGTTTTTCAGAATGGATCTGATCTACCTGTTGAACCACATCCTTCACTTGATGCCTAATCTCACCAGGAGTATAGGTGCACTCCTGTCCTCCTATACTCCTGGTGAGATTAGGCATCCCATGGTGGGCACTGGAATAACCCAGTGCTTAGTACCAACTTGGTGGAAAGCTGTATTACGCCACACAGAAAAAATTATAGGTTAGTTACATTACTGAATCTCATGAAAGATTTTTATTAAACCAAAGTAATGCACTTTTTAAGTAGGGCCCAGATCACAGACTTGTCATGGGCCCAAAATCTCTCTTGGCAGCCCTGATTGTGAAAAATATTGTTATATTTCTGGACAAATTAAGTTATCATCTTTGTTTCTGTAGATAATTAACACCTATAATTCTATTATTAATACTAACTGACCAGCCTTTCTATTTTTTCAAACTTTATTTTTGTAATTATCATTAAAATGGGAAGAACTAAGCAATATTTCTGTTTTTGTTGTTATTGGTTTAAAGACTATGACATCACATGTGATGACTTTCCTAGGAAAAAATTCTTAGTATACAGACTATAGATATATATGACTGTACATAATTTCTCTATTGTTAATTTAATATATTTTAAGTATTTAAATAGCAGATACTAATTAAATATAATTGAAAATGCATAAATCAGACATGGTGCATCTCTTTGTGCTATTAATGTATCCAATGACAGTGATGTGATCTGCCATATTTATTTCTAAAAGATACCTATTTCTTCTCAATTCTGTTATTAAAAATATGCATATGTATGTGATTGTTCATATTTAAATATATTTAAAAGTATTAATTTATTGAGCATTTCACAAATAAGATCAGAAATGTAGAAACCAATCTTTTTTTAATGAATAAACATGAAAGCCACTACTGTTTATACTATGAATTAATATTAAATGGAAATGTACTGATTAATGAATGTATATTTCTGACTTACAATTTGTATATTTTTTAATAGTTTTGACCATTTATAAAATATGGGATAATTATTTTACAGCTAATTTTGGACACCAGACTTGTGCTATAGGCAATTGTGTGTGCTGGTCAGCTTTCCAGTTTCATCAGTTGGAACAAGATTTTTAATATACATTTTAATTCTGATTTATTATTATTTAAACTTTATTAAATGTTTTGCTTTGAAATTTGGAAATGAAAGAAACTTTTAATATTTCTTTGGTATTTTCTGCTGAACAAACACTTCAATAAAATTATATTAGAGAGAAATATGACTAGACATGACACAACACAATAATATTTTGCTCTCTATCTAGTATTTTCTTAGCATTACATTTTAATACTATAAGTATGGAATTTCATTTAAGTGGCCTTATTTATTCCAATAGTAAACTAGATTTGGATAATTTTTTAAATTACAAAAGAAATTATCAATGAATGCCATATTCAATAAATATCATATTATTCTAATACTTGAAAGTTAAAGGCTGGCCTATACATAAGTTTCATATTTTTATCAATTTTCAAACTAAAGTGGGGGGGTTAGATTATGTAGGAGTTGACTTATACACAAGTAAGTATAGTAATAATTTGTTTAAAAATAATAAAAAAAGTTTAGTAATTTACAGAATTTATTAAATAATTAATTGATAAAAATAAAATCCAATAATCCTAGTTTAGGAAAATGCAATTTTCTATAACTTTTTTCATAAATAATAATCATAAAAAAGTTTATTTTCATCATATAAAATTAAAAATTTGATTAATATTATAATTTATAAAAGAATGGAGACATTTGAATTAAAATTAGTCAATTAAATAATTTAAATTTATTGAAATATCATTAAGCTTAATTTTGAAAATTATATAGCACATGAATTGGCCAAGGCTGAAGAGTGTGGAGGCAAATCTTAAAACATGCTGGATCCAAGAATACTGGACTGGAAAGTTTAAAACTGTATTTATATATTTTAATTACCCATTTTAATTTTATGTTCAGTCATGCCAGGTACAAATTAGTTAACCTATAATAAAGATGCTGATAAACGTCAAAATTTTTTGGAAAATTGAAAACCTGACATCAAAATATTCATTTTTATTTTCATAATTTCTATTAAAACATTTTTACTTACTTAAACTGACAATTTTTACAGGAATATTTAATCTTTGTCTAGTACTTGGAGAAAGTTTTAATAAACCATATTCTAAAGAGTATTCAATTATATATTCTTCTTGAGGCCAAACTGTAAAAATAATACCAATAACTTATTTAATTTAAAAATATAATTTCAGTTTAATAAATTTATAAAATTTATTAAATAATTCTTCATTGTAGAATTTTTTTAAAAACAGCATTATTACTATAAAACACTTGATTTATTATTAAAATTATTAAAAATTTGATTAATACTTTAAAGTAAAAAATAGAGTCAATTCCGCTTAATTGGGACATGTTGGGACTAATCCATTTTGGCTCAATCAAGCAGCTGCCCCAATTAAACAAACTAATAATAAATTCTAAAATAAAATATGAAATACAAAATTAAATAAATAAATAGGTAAAAAATAATAATTAGGTACCTATTTTAATGCTTTATTAAACCCAAAATACAGAAAATATTTGTATTATAAACAATGAAGAAAAATTAATACATACATGATAAATTTTACAATTTCAAATTTTAATTCTGCAAAAATGAATCAAGTGTAGTCTGTCTCTTGTCTTTTGATTTTGGCACAGCAGTTATATCAGCAAGTCTGCGATGACTTGTATTAAATGGCTGGCTTTTATTTTTATCCAGCAAAGCAATTTTACTTGAAAGTGTAAAATCATTTCTTGGCATCTTGGCAAAGATTTAAAAATTTTAAATAAAATTGATACTGTAAATTAATATTGCTAAGTACAGTAAGGGTATACTTGCCAGATGCATGATGATAGATAACTGATTCACATCATGCTAGTGTTGCCAAATATTAGTGTACATAGTGTTGACATACTTTTGAAAAATCCCTAAAATATGTTAAAAATTGCTAAATTCCTTTCCTGCTACTGTCCCAATTAAGCATTTAAATTATGTATTAGTTTATTAGTTTGGTGTTCTGTTCTTTGAGATTTGACCCAATTAACTGGAATCTACTATATATATAGAATTCTTGAGATTTGGCCCAATTAAGCAGAATCCACTATATATATATTGTTCCCAATTAAGCAGCTGCCCCAATTAATCAGTGGCCCAATTAAGCAGAATTGACTGTATATTCATTTTTATGTTAAACTTACAGTTTAATTTTACAAGTTATTATTATTTATGGTATTTTAAGAATCAACATTAATTTTGTAGAAATATTGTTTAAGTATAAAATTAGATTAAGGAGGTTTCTTGAGTTATGAATATTCTAATTACAAAACATGCCATTTCATTTTCAAGTTTAAGAAAATTTCAAAAATTTTAAACATTATAATAGCAGAATGTTCTAGCAACAAATTTATTATATAACTACACAGTTATTTAAAATATTCAGCAGTATTTCACTCAGAACTTATACCTAAAACACCTTACTTTATAATTAAAACTTTTTACTCAACTTTCTTTCAGATTATATAGGAACTAATTATACACAAGAATGTATAGTAATTATTTGTTTAAAAATAATAAAAATTATTTAAATTAGAAGTTAATGAATTTAATAATAAAAATTACAGTTAAAAATTTAAATTAAAAAATAACATATTATATTATTATTTTATATGTAATCTATACCATTTTGAAATATTGATATAATATGTTAAATAACTGCATTGTTATATATTATATTTGTTGCTAGAGCTTTAGTTTCTAGTACAGGAGGTTCCTGACTTATGTTGGGGTTGTGCTAAAAATTTTGGCCATAATTCAAATCCATTGTAACTAGAAATATAATTTTCCATAGGCATAATATTATAAATAGTTGTTGCATTCTCCATCCACCAGAACTCAGAATATTTAATATCCTTTTAAAAAGTAGCAATGTATAGTAGTGCTAAATAAATGCTGTTTATTCTTTAGAATGAGGAAATTATATATTTTGTGCCTATCAGAACTTTATATGGATAAAACTATGTAAAAATAAACACAATGTAAAAATAAAGATGAAATTCTTATTTTTCTGTATCAGCTGTATGGTAAAAGTGGTCCTTTACCACCTTGAAGGATCCGGATTCAATTCTGAGTCTCACATATCATTTTTCAAGAAGAATCGAGGCCTGACCAATCTTGTTGAACCCTATCCTTCAATCTTCCAGTTGATTCCACCATAAATATTGGACAGTCTGTGGAGGCTCTAAAAATGACCCGGCCAAAAATATCCTTTGGCAGCTTAATTCAACTAACCTAATCAAATTTTTAGCAAATGTAAGCAATTATCTTTTAACATCACTTTCCAATCATTGGCTGACAACATCATAATGGTATCCATTTCAAATTCACCTATGAACTTCTCATGTCTTCTGTTTGCCTAATTATATGAAATTTGAGATTAAAATACAAATTCAAATTTTATATTTTAATCAACAATTTCAGTATTTGTCATTGCATGATACAGACAGAAGGACAATTGCAATAAGTAAATCAAGTTTGGGCCAGATCCATCAAAAATTTTTCAGAAATATGAATTCAAATTCCATGCTTCCATGCATTTAAGGATGGAGTTGAATGGATAGAGCCTGGATCCTAAAAATCTGGAGGTATGAAATCCGAAATTAAATACAAATACTCTATGGAGGAAATATACACATTTCCATCTTGGCAACAATTTGGCTATCTAATTGATTAGTCACCATTACTGCAAAATCATTATTGGTCGCCTTTGTAATTGCAGATAGTCATAAATTGAACTGTTTTAAGTCAGAACCTCCTGTATTATGATATTTAAAATTTTTGAATTTTTAAACATTCTGTAATTTGAAAATGAAATGGCAAGTACAAAAATTCATAACTAGAATGTTTATAATTTGAAGAGCAACTGTAAAGTATAAATATAGAATTAGTTAGAATATAGATTGTAATAAAAATCATTTTAATATAGAATAGAATATTAAAATTTTATTTGGAAATTTTGCAGTTATGGTTCAAGAGGCACGGCAGTGACTCTAAGCCAAATACAGTAGTCACTGACTGACTATTATTACCGGAGTCATTACAGCCAAAATTCAACTCGCTGTAACTTTGGTCCTAAGTTAAATATTATTAAT